>SSNP01000170.1:55029-75371 GCA_006937955.1 Pachypanchax playfairii | reverse complement strand
TGCAGCTGTTGGTGTACAGGAAGAAGAGAAGAAGAGAAAGAACGCAGCCTTGAGGGGATCCAATGCTGATGGTCCAGGTATCTGAAAGCAGTTTTCCCAGCTTCACGTGCTGCTTCATGTTGGACAAGAAGTCTGTGATCCACCTGTGAGCATAGCTGGAAAAGCTTTTCCTGCAGAAGAGCTGAGATAATTGTGTTGAATGCAGAGCTGAAGTCCACAAACAGGATCCTTGTGTAGGATCCCAGGAGTCCAGATGCTGGAGGATGTGTTGCAAGTCGATGTTTACAGCATCATCTTCAGACCTGATTGCTCTGTAGGAGAACTGCACGGGGTCCAGATGTGGGTCTGTGATCTGTTTGAGGTCGGTCAGTACAAGATGCTCTAATGTCCTTATGACCACAGAGGTCAAGATGAAAGGCCTTGTAGATGATGCAGATTTGTGTAGATGTTTGCATTTGAACATATGGTACTACAGACGTTAATGTGTGTAAAGGTGAATTAAACATTAAGCTAAAGAATGAAGTAACAACTGCATGTTTAAGGACTGACCTGCTGCTCCTTTGGTCCAGGTGGAGCACTGGAAGTCATGAAACCAGATGAAAGTGTTTCCAGAGCATCATTGGTGCTCATAGGTTTCTGAGACAAAAAGAAGCAGGAATATCACCTCCAAACAACAAATCACCAATCAGATTATTACAGTGTGACACACCCTGGCAAATTAAATGATCCTCCACTAGAGGGCAGAGCATGCCAAACGTCCAGGCAAATAAAAGGGGAAAATAATATGAACCAGACTGCATGTACCAACAGAGGGAAAAGTACAGACACACCCTTCTTCACATTCCACAAAACACCAAAAATATGCTCTTACAGGGCAGACTTGACAAAATAAATCAAGCTACTACATCAAAAACAAGAAAAACACAAAATCTAAACTGTTAAATCAAACAGGAAATGGGTCATCTGCTCGACAACGAGCTCCAACTGCAAAGATCCATGACAGTCAGATAAAGTAGGAGTAGACTGTGATGCTGGTGTGGGTGTGCTGAGGGCGAGGAAACACTAAGCTACACGTCCAAGCGTTGAGCGTGAGTGAGATCATGCGTCTGTGATTATGTGAAGGTTTGGTTTGATCGAACGTGAATCGACTAGTTCTAACAGATGAGGAGCCAACACCCACCGAAGCAATGCAACATGCTCAGCTCCAATAAAACCTGCAGGTCAAACAGTGGAAACGCAACTTCCTGGATGTGTGTGTTTGTGTTGTAAAGAGTGGATAAAGAGAGTCTTTCAACTTGATCTGAACTCAGATAAACAGACCAACATCCCATCGTTCTTTTAAAAAGGAGAGTTGTGAAATTTGGACTTACAGGATTCTCTTTGGGTTTAACATCTGCAGGAGGTGGAACCTAAAACAAACAATACATATCACTACAAAATTACATTTCATTACATTCTCAAAACCAAAGTACTAATAATCAACCTTTTCAAAATGAGCACGATTCATCTTCATTAATGGTCTAAATTGTTTTATTATATACATCTCGTACCAGCAGGGAACAGAATGATTACTGGTTCACACTCAAACGCTCACTTCTCCTTATCCAACTGTATTTAACCCTGAATTCACTGAACATATCTGAGGTTCAGCTGCAGACACACCAGATCAACTTATCAATAACAGTAATGGGGTGGGTGTGATTTACTGACTTAAAAGAGTTTGTATAAATGGACTGAACTGGATTGAGGAGCCTTCAGCGCTCTTCACTGTGAACAGCAAGCATTCCACAGATTTCATTTAATTAGTCAGCAACTAGACACGCTCTTGTTTCATCAACTGCTGCTCCTCTTCATCACTTTTGTTGATTTCAATGCAGACTGATCTTAAGCTCAACACTTCTGAACTGCTTAATTTGACACATGATCAGCAGATGAATCTGAGAGAGTGAATTATTAAACTAAGACCTCACCTTCTTTTTTCTTCATCATAGTTAATGACCTACACATTTATGGATTTAGGGTTAGGGTCCAGGAAAATTAGAATAAAGCCAGAAGGAATAAAATGACACTAGTGATTAATCTGTAGCTGACTGAACACCGTTGCCTCTAGAGGTTGATTAAGCTCTTAATGTTTGATTCCCTGGTTTGAAAAGAGACTGTTCAGAGGAAACCAGCAGATGGAGACGTCTATAAAGAGAATGTGCATAAAAAACCTCGAGGTGTGAATAAAAAACTAAAACGCAAAAGCAAAGTGTAAAACTGACCGTCTTATCAAATCTGTATCCTGGAGGTAACGTGTCTTCCCTTTCCCCACACTTCTGACCCTTCTGTGGGGTGATCACTTGCTAAAACACATGCATTACACACAGTTACACACAGCAGGTCCATGCAGTGCAATGCTCACAGTTCTAGATACATAAAAACATGCCAGCTGTAGCTACACTGTACCTCTGTGACCTCTGGCCCGGTGTAAACAGGCTGTGTGGGGGCAACAGGATCAGCTGGTGCTAGTGTTTCTCCAAGGGCAGCAAACGGATCCACAGCAGGCGCCTGCACACGCAACACGCTTCAGCACAACACAGCAAGCAACATGCCTTTTAAAGTAAACATGCAGGACTGCAGCTTTACCTGTTTGGCTACTTTTGCTGCTGAGGAAGGAACCTCCACCTGCACCTGCAACACAGATCCAGAATTAGTGCTGTGAAGGAGGAGACACACACGTACACGCGCTAAACTTTTAAGAAAGTTGTGAAACTAAATGTACGGATTACTTTCTTCTCCCTATTCAAAGCTAATCAGTCCGGCATTGATTAAAAATCTCTGCAGGTGAGTTTTTGTACACCAACATTCAATCACACTGTGCAGAAAACAGATGAAAACGCATCATCCTGCATCCACCATGGAGCATCACATGATCAGCTACCTTTGTCTGTGAAGTTTTTGCATCATCCTTCTTCCCTTTGGCCAACACATTTCCAACTGCAGCCGACTTGGATGTTTTACCAGGATTGACTTTAGACACGTCGGCTTTGACTGTGGCAGCGGACGCTGAACTCTAAAATACAGTGAATTTGAATCTGTTACAGGACTAGATGTGTCCAGTGAAATGACAGGTCCAGTGTGCTCATGCAAATACTATCAAATACACAAAGAAGGAATGGAAGCAGAGACAAAAACCTTCACCAATGTAATGATGTTAATACACGAGATGAGAAAAAGATAAAAGTGCAGACTTCTCCGTTTTATGATCTGTGTTCTGCTGTAGAGTAACAAGCAGAGGCATGCTGAGCATAGACAGAAGAATCCAGCTTCAAGACAGTTTCCTCTTTGATGTAGAAAGACCAAAGCAGAGACTTTAACAGACCAGCATCCAAAACAGGATTCGCACTGTTTCCAAGAAAAGATAATAACAATACAACTCAAGGGAGGAGAGGGAAAAAGAGAAAATGGCAGGATATCCTGAAAACCTAAACCCTAAAGGAGGCTCCGAGCGGCCTGTAGCAGTCTGGTCTACCTTGGCGGTGTCTTTAAGTTTGGTTTCTACGGTGGTGGCAGCCGTTCCAGCGACAGGAGAAGGAACCTTAGATGTTGCTTTGACTTGGGAGGTCGTAGTGGTCTACAAACGTAGACAAAAAATGACTTCAAAACCCCGAGTAGAAATAATCACAATCACTTAAAGAAAACAGTAGTACTAACAAGAGAAGTGAGAACACTGTGAAGGTGTTTGGAAGAGCCAAAATAAAGAGAATGAGACCTTTTCTCTGCTTAGACAGGTTTAAAATAAAAAGTTATGCAGTTATTTATCCTCAGGACAGATTTGACCACTAATCAATGTTCCTGCTCTTCCTGATAACTGAATGAAAGAGAGACTAACAGAAAGCAGCTGTTGTATGAATTTAAAAAAAACATCACCCATTTGGTCGTAGTGACACTCTAGTTATTTCAGTGGTAGTAACAAAAAGAGCAGGAGTTATTCATGAATTCAGATCGTGAGCAACATTAAACCAAAGTGTGAAGCTCAACAACTCTTCAGCAGCTCCTCCTTATGAGATCAAGATGCCAGAGAGATGAAAACAAATGAAGTAATTAAAAACGAGACGCGAGCCGGCAGTGAGTGATGAGAAGAAGGAAGACGGGATTGATTTAACACCGAACGCTCCTCCCAGGGTCAAATCTACCTCTGCTTTGGCTTTAGGTGAATCTTTTCCTGCTGCAGTTCCTCCTGCTGCCCCGCCACTCCCCGTGGCTGTTGTCGAGGTAACCACCCCAGACTTTGAGGTCATGGTGGATCCTGATGATGCCTTCTGCAATGCACCAAGAATGGGGAAGTTGATCGTCAACTGACGCACTATCACACCTCTTTAATTACACACACACACACACACACTGCCATTTCATGGCACCTGTTCATGTATTTCATACAACATAAAAACAACTTGGTTGGTCTCAAACCTTCACAAGAAAAGCGTCATATTACTTAGTTTTGCTTGAGTTCTAATAAATTTTAAATTATATGGGTCTCAAGTTGTGTTGTTTCCAACAGAGATTTTTTAGAAAAACAAACCAAACTGGGTGAATAAATCACATCTGTACTTACCAATCAGAAGAAACCAGCATTTCCTTATTCATTATTAACAAACATCATCTAGATTAATCATCTGAAGGTTGTACTATGAAAAAAAGTTCGAAACATCTCAGTTTACTCTGTCTACGCTCATTTAACAAACCCTAAAGCTTCTGTAAGTGATAAACAAACGTCCTAATTTTTGTCTCATCTTCTGGTTTTTCATGAAAAGGGGCGTTTCAAGCGTCACATGACGTTCCTACGAAGTTTACGATAACCCGCATAAAAAAAGGTTTGGAAAGTGGCAATGCTAAAAACACAAAACAGTTGTCCGATAATAATAGTAATGATGATGATAATAATAAAGTAAAACAGAATCTCGAGTTGCTGTTCTAGAAGCTAGCAGCCATAGCAGCTAGCAGCTACAGGAAGTGGCCGTTTAAAACTCCCATGAGCCACCGCTTCAAAAACAGCGCTCGTGTGATTGTTTTGGTTCTTGTAAAAAGTCATTTTCCGTTTTTTGTTTTTCTTATTTAGAGATGAAAAACAGAATACGGGCCGTTTTCTATGTTTTTTGAACCAATTTGTAACAGATAACAAAATATAAGTGGTTTTCCGTTTTTCTGCAATTTAATTTTAAAACGAAAATCCAATGGCCCCGACGTCCACGGACTCTTTTGTTTTATGTAGATAGTTGTCTTTTTATTGTTTTTTAATGTCAGTGTGTGGTTTAGGAATTTTTTCATACTGCCCAACAAAATAAAAGTTTTTAAGCAATAAAAATGTTTATCATAGTTGTTGAAAACAATTAGTGATTTGATTCATCAAATCTTTTTGGGAAGTGTTATCCTCTCAGGTGAAATGTAATACCTGTAAAACCTTCAGCAATCACACAAAGTTTCTTGAATTAATCCTAATACAGTTATTCAGCTCTGACTGAGAAATAAATATTCTCATGTTTATTCTAAAATCAAAACTCTTCAGTTTGAGAAACATCAGCAAATAGCTCATACAGCTCATTGTACGAAAAATAATCTATTTGAAAATACAGTGAGGAACAATCCACTTTAAATAAATGTTTTCTTCAACTTTTCAGTGAGCAAATGAGGGAGGAACACAGGCTCATTTACATATTCAGCTTTCTAAACTTCATTCACTGCAGCTACAAATGCATCGAGGACGCTATTTAAAAGAAAGGATTTGACATAAAATGTGCATCAAAACAGGCAAACATCTTGACTCAACCATTTCCAAATGCCCCAAACGACATCTTTACCTATTTTTTGATGGTCAAGCAAAATAATTAGGCTGGAACTGCAGCTTGTTTCAAACTGTAAAGTAAAACAATCGTCTGGCAAAGTTGCCTAATAAGAATGTGCCATCAGTGCAAAAGTTCATAACTGAGAGACTGTATAAAGAAAAGTATTTTGGACATGAATGTAATTAGATCAAGTTTATAAAAATTCCTGAAGTCTGTTTTTTATTTTTACAGAGGCGATACCTCTTTGAATAAAAATAATTGAGGTTTTTTTCCTGTTATTACAGTTTACATCTTCAAATTAATTAAGTCAACAATTCAGCACCTTATATTTCCTGCTTTAAAAATGCTGTAGTTCTTAAAGAGAATCTTGATCTGAAGCAAGAAAGGAAATAACAATACAGCTCAGATTCAGGGGGTCTGGGTCAGTCAGACACAGGAAGCTAACAAATGAGCTTCTCTGGAGAAAGACGAGGACGTGGAGAAGAGATTGAATAGCCTTCAAAAGGAATGTTTCATACCTCAAACTCTGCAGACTTCACGGTGGAGACCTGAGCTGCCGGTTTGGGTGTTGCCTGACTCGGCTGCGACTGCACAGAGACAGAGAAAAACAGAAAAATCCCACATGTGAAGTTAGTAAAAGAAAACATCCACACAAAGCAACTTTTTGACGCCACAATTTGAACATTTACGAAAAACAACACGTTCCATGAAGCTCATTATCTAGATGGAGAGAAAAATATGCAGAAATAAGAAAAATCTCTGCAGAAAAAAGTAGAACACACTGTTGCAAGATGAGCAGAAATATCTCAGAGCAGTCAGTGATGGTTGATTCCAGCACGACATTCCAGCCTGAAGGGTGTGACTGCTGCTTAACAGCAAAGTGCAAAAGACACAGTATAATTGTTGCCAGTATCACCTCGGCAACTGACAGCAGCCACTGTGAATGTTGAGCTTCAACGTTACTGATCCTCCTGCTGAGGTCACACGTACTAAAATAAATGATAAAGTACATTTGTCCCTGTGTTAACTCAGAGATACGGGTCATCGCTTCGCAAAGTTTCAGGAGAAACAAAAGCTGCATTTTATCCCTTAACAAAATGATCAGTGTCAGCATATTCCTCTCAATGTGGAAGTCTTACAGACAAACTGATTTTGTTCTAGTGAGTATTGTGTTTGTAACCTGAGATGCATAAAATAGCATCTTCTGTAATTGGAGCTTAAGCTTAAGAAGTTGTTTTTACATTTTTAAACAGAGTTAAGTGAACTGATGCATTTTACTTTGATCCATTATATTAATGTTGTGCATACAGACAAAAGAAAAGGCAAGTAAGGTGAGGGTGAAACATGGTGGGGTCAGAATGTGAGTCTGTTCAAGGAAAAACACAATGTAAACAAGTCAAATACCAGTCCACCAGTTATATTCTAGAAATATAAAAACTAGTTCTGTGAGTTAATATACATGTAACAATGTCTTTTGTGTCATTTCAACTAGTTTAAGTAGGTTTGAATTAAAACTGAAGAGTAACAGAAGAATTTATTCTCCTGTCAGTATAAACAATACAGATCCTTTTAACAGTTGTTCACTCCCAAAAACAAGCTTAAAAAATTTAAAGAAAACTTACAGAAAATATAAATAACTGGTTGGAATTAAAGAATCAAAACCATCTGAATTCTGAATTAGTTTGTTCATTCACTTTGAATAAAAACTACATGTAGTGTGTTTTGGGTCTAACTACTTGTTCATGTCACCGTCTCCAGGTGGAGCAGGACATGTTGTTGAGCCCGTCCCAGTTCTTTCACCTGGCATGAACGAGGAGTAGAGAACCTCCACCCATCTGATGCCAGAGTGGTAACTGTTAGTTACAAGTTCAGCCCATTGCATTGTGTGTTGACCCAACCCAGCCGGTTAGTGAACATTACTCTGCTGTAAAACTGTAAAGCATACAATGTCTAATTTATGGAATCAGAAAAAACTTTTGAACCAATAAAGTTTTAGATTTTAATAATTATCTCCAAGCACCTACTGTAGAAGTGTCTGAGTACCTGTCATGGCAGCAGTGTTTGTTAATGTCAAAACAAACTGTATTATTCATCAAAAATTTGTGCATAATGTGCAATTTGAAAAACTTGTTTCTACCAAATCATTTAGAAAATGTGTATCTGTTCCAGCTTTAAGAATTCACCAAGTCCAAATTTACAGCTGTGGTTTCTTCTTTATGAACACAACAAGCAACATAAAGATCTATCCTGTGAAAAGATAAATTGAAAACTGTGATTCTATGTAATAAGGTCACAGGATTGTTAATGGAGCTCAGATACATCGATGCCACACGTTGGATGTGAATCTTTTCAACGTAATAATGCCAAGATGACGGAGCAGACACCAGATTAATGATTAATATTGATGAAGTAAACAAACTGTTCTGATTTGCAATATATAGAACTGTTAAAGATTTCCTAATTTTGTTTTGTTGTTTGTTTTTTTAAAGCTGAAGAGAAGTTGTTTTTAAGGTGGTGCATGATTTGTTAGAAACAAGAGTTTATGTACAAACAAGTTTATTACCTCACCCCATAACAATGCATCTGTTTTCAGAGTGTAAATCCAGGCTACATACTGAGTGGTGGAGCAGGATGCATTGCACCACTCTGAACTATCTGCAATCAGTGAGCTATGATTTGGTAATGACTGAACTTCACCACCGTCAGAGATTGCCTTACTAGCCCCCCCCCCAAAATAAATAAATAAATAAAAATCATCCTAACCCCTTGTATAAATGTGATCTACACACATTGTGTCATTGTGTTTCTACAGATTATAAATATATATATCAAAAGTATTCCAAGAACAGAAAACATTCCCTTTTTCTGCTTTTTCACTCATCTAATTTTAAGCACAACATTAATATTATTAGTGGTCTGTTGTTAGAAAAGTGAACCTTATAATGTATCTAAGGAAAAGGAAGTGAGGCGAGGAAGAAGTGAGGTCACAAGCACCCAGGGCACACGCTGATACAGAGGAAGTCTTGCTACCATAGAGAACAACGAACGCTTGTAAAGTTATCACCAAATCCTTAATAATGAGAGTAAATAACATAATAATAATTCTCAATACAGGCTGCTGAGGTTTGGTAAAGTTTTATTGTACTGGTCCACAAAGTGCAGAGGCTGAGTAACACGTTTTACCCCAATCCCTCAAATATATGCACTCATACGTATCTACTCTTCCATTGAATGTTAGAACACAGATTGAATTTACCACATACTGGTGAGTCCATGTGTTTCACATTAACCTGAAGGTAGATTTTTTACCTGGGTTTAATGTCACAGTCTACACCCTGAACGTGGCCTCCCCTCCAGACTGAGTCCCTAACATGTTGCTTCATCTGTGACAGGTGAGGCAGAACTCAATCACTGAAGCAACAAGCATCCAGAGAAGCTGTTCTTTATCATCCAAAAGATCACATGAAAGTTCAGCTGAAGCAACACAAGCAAGAAGGCTTGATGATTGATAATGTGTCACTAATTACTCAGAGTCAAAGTCATTTTTCTCATTGATGGAATAAAGTACAAAGTTGAGACGCTGTTCAAAATGCAAATAAGAACAGAATGCAATAAACATAAACAACATGTGTGTTGTGAAACTGAGATATTTTAACTTTTTTCAGAAAATATTTACTCATTTTGACTTTGATGGCAGCAGCAGCAGCACATCTCAAAAAAGCAGGAACAGGGTCAAGAAAAGAGATAATAGGCAGAGTTCAAAAACAACTGGAGGAACATCCAATGAGGTTAACTGACAACAGCTCAGTAACAAGACTGAATATATAACGAGAGAGAGACAGAGCCTCTCAGATGCAAAGATGGGCAGAAGTTCACCAATTTGGGACAAACTGTTTCTAAAAAATGTGGAACACAGAAATTGTGAAGACTGTAAAGATTCCACCATCTATGTTGAATTCTGATTCACATTCCACACATTGTGGACAATACACATAAAAAATATTTCAAAAAGGACCAAAAATAACAACTTCAGTTAAGAGCTATGCAGCTCAGACCAACTCAAACTACTTGGTGACTTTTCTGTCAACTCTGATTCTTGCAGCTCCGTTTCTACATTCCTCACGTCTCCTGTGCAGCACCAGCTTGTAGATAATAAGTTATCATCTGCAGACACGAACTATATGCATAAAAAACAAGTTGCAATCATGTTTTTCTGGTACAGCTGTTGTGAAAGCAGAATAATTGATGTAGTAGGTTGTGTCACTATGAACCTTTCTGTGCTCTTTAGGCTGTCTGAGTCTGATTTTCCAGAAAAGCTGCAAGTACAACATGATGCAATATACACCCAAATATTTTAGACTGTAGAAATGATAACAAACACAATGGTGTGGCGTTGTTTTCTTTTAATTCTTCACTTTACTTCTATTAGAAGCCAGAAGCTTCATTTTTGTCTCATCAATCTAAAAGATGTTCTACCATTTGCATTTAGTTTCATTTTATTCTGGCCTTTTTTGTATTTGCCTTTCAGTAGTTCAACCATGTGGGTCTTCTTTCATGGACGCCCTTATGGCTGAAAATATGTGAAACTTGATCCTGGATTTCAGATTGAATGCTTTTGCAGTTTCCTTGGGTCTTTTTTAAATCTGGTCTACCCATATGATCAACCTGGGGTTGTATCTGCAGCCAGATCCTGGGAGGTTAGCCACTTATGAATCTTATACTTTAATATTATTATCAGCAGTGGACACAGGAACATGAAGCAGCTTGGAGATGCTCCTGTAACCTTTACCTTTAACATAAAGATCTAAAATCTTCTCCCTGAGTTTCTCAGACAGCTCTGGTCTTTGCTTTCTTTGGTCCATGTTCAGTGTGGTGCACACAGTGATACCAAACTACCCAAGAACCTGTTTGTTGATGAAAAGCTTGGCTACACCTGTAATGCTTGCTAATTACAGAACACACCTTAGTTCAACATGTTTGTATGGTCAAATTAAGTTCAGTCCTTTATGTGTGTTTCTGTCATTGTTGTGCAAGTTTCAATACTGTGTTGAGCCAAAATTTTACAGTAAAGATTTTCATTAGTTGATTTTTAGAATATTTTAAGTAAAAATATGTTGTTATAGTAAATAACTTTTCAGCAGCCGTGTCTCAGACAGCCGTTGTTGGAACCGGTGTTCTGTTGAAATATGTTGAGATGTGCTACCGATTCCTTCTGCACATGTGCTGTTCTACAGTCTTCAAAAAAAGAAATTATTGTTTATTTTTGTTTCTATATTTTTCCATAAATACATTTTACCTGTCAAATAAATTCTCCCAGGACAGAAACACTAAATATGATGTTATTTTAACTTTCTTTACATTGTCAGAGCAACAGGCAAATGTTTGGACACACCCAGAGGAGAAGGACCCAACAATGGCTGATAAGGACCCAGAGGGCTTTTATATAGAAAATATCAGAGAAGGATCATAAAAATATGTTTAAATAATTAACAGGAAACACTCACCATAAACAAGAATACTGTATAAACTTCTAATAACATCTTGTTATGAAATAAGTTGTTAATTTATACTATGGAGGTATTTTTTAATCAGGGCAACATAAATCACCAGAACAGGTAAATTCATGCTTAACTAACTGAGAAATAAGCAATGTCAACGGGACAAAAAGGGTTTATATCTGTACTTAGTAGAAAAAGTGTCAGGAAGTGCAGCCTAATATGCAAAACCAAAACCTACAAAGCAAAAACTAATATTTCAATCAAATAAATACAAAAACATGACATGTTGAATGTTTCAAACACAGTAAGAGACACTCTACATGCTCTGGCCATCGCCTCGGTTTCCACTGATAACAACACTGTGGAAAATAGGACACTCTTATCAACAAGTTTTTGGAAGACGTCACACACCCATCACATGACCAGAAAAGCCAAACAGTGACGATGAGGATGGCACGATGCCATTTGAAACCATTCTGGGCTGGAAGTCTTTCACTTACATGTGGCGAGAACACGTTGAGTTTGAGGTGAGTCATGTTTCATACGTGCACAGTAACGGTACTAATATGAAACACCAGAACAATGCTCCGCATGGTGTTTTTGTCATATGTGAAAAGAAGCAACATTCAAAGCTTGGCTCTCTTATGAAAACTGATGACTAACACCACGCCCCACCCGAAAACACAAACAGGCTGAAAATGACTCCTGAGCTGTGCTTTAAAATAACCCTGACTGCTTTAGAAACGATCAGGAGGGATGAAGCGGATCGCGTCAACAAGGACAATGACGACAGCTTCAGTCAGCGTATATAGCCTAGAACTTCAGACTGAAGTGTAAATGTTTCCATCCCTGCAGAGAGACGGATCATCTTGCAGTAAAGACAAACAGATAAACAAACAGACAGCTGAGTAAACTCCAGTGACGAGATCACTGAAACATGTTGAAATGGACTCCTGAAGAAAAGCAGCTCTTTATCTAAAATATGATCCTCTTGTTCAAGAAAGCAGCACTGGAGCTTTATTTTGAAGGGCTTGTGCTATATTTGGAAATGCACTGCACAGCATGTTTAGTCATAGTTATTGTTGGAAACTTTTAGAACTGAAAACCTCATGTGGAAATCACATGTTTCTGTTTTATTTTGATCTAGTTTAGTTGTTTCCTGGGTAACAGCTGAAATCCATGCAACTAACACTGACGGCAACATGGCAGCCAGATTTTTAGCCACAGACAGTTTTTTCATTACATGACATGGAAATAGCAGCAAAGTTGATCACTGCAGTTAACGTGCTGTCTAACTGAAAATGAAGCGTTGAACCTGTGATCTGAGGAACCGATGAGCCTTCAGAGAGATCTGACAGGAATCAAACAGGAAGCCTCTCAACACAAGCATTCACAAACACATAAAACATCACCCAGATACATACCATGGGTTAGATTCAGAGTGTGTGTCCTTTATACTGCTGCGTGTTCCACAAGAGATGATGTCCTCTAAAGCTGAGTTACTTTTAAAACACTCGCTGTAGTCCCAACTGAATGTCAGGCCCATGCACACACAAACATACGCAAACACACACACAAATGCACAGACGTACACGCCTAATGATGAAAAACCTGCTGCTCCGCCCTCCTAAAAAACAGACTCCTCCTCTTCATCCACAAGGCAGTGGAGCAGGCTCGGTCGGATTGGACAGTCTGACATAAACTGACTCACCCACTGCCTGCAAGGAAAACTGAATAAACCAGCTTGAGGGGAAACTTTGGGCTCGGTCAGAGTTCGCTTTGTGCAGAGGGATGTTGTGGTCTGATAAGACAGGAAGAGTCGACACAGAGGAAGATCTGAAGGTTGAAAAAAGCAGCAGTAAGGCAGTGCTGGATTTGCTGCAGCAGCTTTGTCTGATAGACTCACTGCTTAGGAATCTAGACTGCAGAAGTGCTTAGACAACAAATACTGAGTGTGTGAGCAGAAAGAGAAAAATAATTAGAAAGGGGAGTGGTGAGGTGGGGTGGAGGGGGTGGCGTCTTATCACATGCTGCCCAAACCACACAGAGTCCAGAGAAAAGCTTCAAGTATGCAGAATGTGTCACGGGTTCATGCATGTTATGTTTCTCTCTTCTATTCTTCTAAATTTCTGAAAGCAACTAGGAAACTACTAAAGATTCTATAAGTTTCTATAAGATAGAATGTCAGAATGAGAGTGTGCAACATGTTTCTGTCAAAACAACAAATGCCACAGAGCTGATAAATTAATATCATCTGGAGTTAATTCAGAGAATTCCACCCAGATTTAATCACATACACACAAAGTGTGTCAAATATGCAAAGAAGGGCAGGGCTTTTCAAACAGCGCCCCCTTCTGTTTAAAAGGATTCCTAGCACTTACAGCTAATTACTGTCATTTGAACAGGGTTCATACACATTTTCTATTTAGGTCTTTTCCAGACTCAAATTTCCAGATGTTTCAAATACATTTTTGTGACTAAGTACAAACATTTAATGTTAAATAAATGTTTGTATAGTTTTCAGTCTTTCTGATATTTATTATCAGTACAGGAAAAGAAAACAGCAAGAAGCAACACTTCTAAAGAAATATATATTTATGTTATTATTTATACTTAGCCACTAAGTTTATGATATCAGATAAATGCAGATGTTTTTAAGTTGTTCAGATAAAAGGGATAATGTTACCATCTCTGTCTGTTTTATACATTCAGGATTAATATCTTCTAGTTTGACAAATTCCTCTTCAGAAATTCTCAATTCTTATCTTTAAAAAGGAGAAAGTTCACATTTTCCCTTTCGGACCATCTTTATTAGAAATGTTTTCGTTCTTCTTGGAAACATCTGTGACATCATGAACATGAATACACTTGTTGAAACGAACAAAGCAACCTGATAATTAACAGATCAGAATGAGAACATGAATATTACTCATGTATTGGTCTGTCAGATTCAAGCAGGATGTTCCTGTACAACACAGGAAGTATCAGGTCTGTTCTCCAGCTGTTTAGAACAAAATCTTTTCTAATATTTTGGCCCTTGTTGACTCTACAAACACAACAGAGTCTCTGTGCTGCTTATTTGTCTATAAATGTGGGAGTAACAGTGTGTTTATCTCTATAAAAGGAAACACTTTATTCTGAATTCTCATGCCAAATTTGGTAACTCTTGGTAACACTTTTGTTTGTTGACAGCTAGTGAAGCATAGACCCGCCTGTTCAGAGGAATTAGCCAATCAGAACTACAGAGCTGAGCACAGAAGGTTTTTAATCTGAACATTTAGTCTCATTTTTGTGAAGCTTCCAGATAATGTCTGAATCAGATTGTATGGTTTTATAATTTAGACTTTGAGAGGTGTTTCCTAAAATAAAAAAAATGAATGTAAAGTTGGGAAAATGATCAAAAAACAGTAATAATTCCATCACATTTAACTTAAAGTTCATACCTGCACACTTCCAGCTGCTTGCATCACTCTGTCACAGTGATTTAGTATTTTAATAAAAACCTAAAAGGTCTGAAAAAGTAGCCGCAGCTAGAAAAACTGAAAAGACAGTTATAATATTTGATGTGTAACATTGTTTGTAACCTCTGCTTTGTGAAATGAAACCTTCTTATCATTCTGTTCTCTGGTGTATTCGTCATCTCTTTAATCTGAAACATCGTGTTCTGATCATCAGAAAAAGTTTGTGAATCCCAAACGTAACAGGCTCAACCTTTCAATCTAAAATCAATCATATCTGAACTACATTGATCTGATGTTTGGAATTTTTCTGATCATGTTGTGTTGAAATTGAAAGTTTAAACTTGTGTCACTGTGTACATGTTGTGTCCCACTCACACCCTCAGACGACTGTCCTTTACTCTGCTGCACGTCCATGAACTCTCTCTGGGTTTTGTCCCCTTTGTTTGCTACTTTAAGCTTCATTCCACTTCAGAGTGGAGATAAAAAACCTGATGATATGCAACAAGTCTTTACATTACAGAGTGAACAGTCTTTATCTGCATGACTGAACACCATCATATACAAAAAGCTTCAGCTTTTCAGCAACACAGGAGACCTCAATCTCTAAGAAAACTGATAAATCCATAACAAACTCAAATGTTCTTACTGATACCTCCAATCAGTCCATCAGCTTGTGACTTTAAACTGCTGCATTAGTGAGATTATACAGAAGAAGAAGAAGAAGAAACGGACAGAGACACTGGCTGCTTTCCTGCAACATCAACAATCAAGTCAAACTCACAGCGAGGTGAGAAATCAAACAGGAGGGAAATGTCGCAGCCTAGTGACGGGACAAACAACAACATTTGATGACACAGCAAACAGGAAGTGGTAGGTAAAAACGTAGCTGTACGAGGATGTTTCAGTTAAAGTGCCTGTGTATTTCTGGTCACATGCACTCAGAGTGCCAGACATACACAAACCCTGAAGGTTCAGCATCTCATCCATGCTGTCTCTTCTCATCTGACTTCAGTTTATTTCTTTTAAATCATTTATTTCTGGGAAGGAGGGGGGTTATTTTTTGTTACATCTGGCTTTAAGTGGCTTTTAAATGTGGTTATTTATTTAGGATATTTGAACCCTAGTATTCAAACGTCATGTGACATGATTCCAGTGAAGTACACTTGACAGCAGATCCAGTTACCAGCCCATCAGGGCAGCAGCTGTGCTTTACATCATGAGAGGGAAATTTAAATTAGTACTAAATAACTTTTCTACAGTCGTGTCTCAGAAGGCCGTTGCTGGAACAGGTGTTCTGCAGATATATGTTACATATTGAGATGTGCTACACACACGTTCCGTTCTACAGTCTTGACTTAAATAAACAGATTTATTGTTTATTTTTGTTTCTATATTTTTCCATAAATACATTTTATCTATCAAATAAATTCTCCAGGACAGAAACACTAAATATGATGTTATTTTAACTTTCTTTACATTGTCAGAGCAACAGGCAAATGTTTGGACACACCCAGAAGAGAAGGACCCAACAATGTCTGATAAGGACCCAGAGGGCTTTTATATAGAAAATATCAGGGAAGGATCATAAAAATATGTTTAAATAATTAACAGGAAACACTCACCATAAACAAGAATACTGTATAAACTTCTAATAACATCTTGTTATGTAATAAGTTGTTAATTCATACTATGAGGTATTTTTCATCAGGGCAGCATAAATCACCAGAACACCACTTCCTGTTGAGACCTGAATTACTGAAGTTATTAAGTCTATTATAAAACCATCGGAGGGTCCAGAGTGTCTCTGAACATGTTTGTGAGTTTCCACTTAGAAAAGTTTTAAAACTGTAGTTTAAAGTTGTAAAAGTTATTTAATGTTGATTTAAGTTTCCTGTCAATGGACATGTGAACACACTGTAAATCAAAATGGGTTCACATAATCTTATTGAGTAGAACTATTTATTTTAATCCAATATCATAATTCATCCTCCAGAAAATAGAAAATACTCTGAAACATTTTGTGTTTCATAGATCGATAACTGCTGCATCAAGGTATCCTGTTTATGTACCTGCACTGAACAGCATCAACTTTTTATTTCTAAATTAAAAATAAGATCTTAATATATTTGTATACAATTATTTGTGTAATGTTATGTAATAGTTAAAGCACCGTCTCCATTTTAACAAACAAGATCAGAGTTTCTTCATTTTGTTCAGTTTCTGGTCTTCGTTGTGTCTCATGTCTTCACTCCGTCATATTTTCTGTCTGTTGTTTGAAGTTTTGGTACTTGTGTTCAAGATGAAGACAGTAGCAGTAGTAAAATGTTGTTATCTGATAATAAATATGTCAATCTGCTGTGTTTCCCCTCCAATCACAGGTAGAAATATAAACTCTTCCTTCTGTGTGATTCTCTGTTTGCAGTAAAGTTGCAGCTCATATTATAATGCAACACTTTCATTTGACATTAAACAAATAGAAAGAATTAGCATATGCATAAAAACAGATGATAGAAATGTCCGTTTAACAAAGAGAAGTATTTCTGTCTCAAAGGACAATGTTTGGACAGTGATGCTGAAAAGAGGACAGACGGTGCAGACGGTGGACATGTCTCCATTCAATCTCTTGAAAACCAACAACATATGGTGGTGTTAGTGTTCTGAGTGTATTCAGAGAATAAATGAGTATGAAATATCTGACTGTCAGTAAAAGGACAATAGTGTCAGCTGATTATGAAGTTCAACCAGTCCAAACCAGAAAAACATGGTCCAGATCTTCCCACTGCACCTCTGAGTGCTTTCTAAGATCGTCCCTCTTACTTCTTTGTGTTTAACCTTTAACTCAAAGTAAATTAACACTAGTCTGATAACAGAACGTGGAACTGAGGTGTATATCACCACACAATCACGCTCTCTGGTTGACGTCCAAATCCCAAGCTGCAGATAACGAGGTTGCAGGAAATGATCTACAGCACACGCGATTTCAAGTTCTTAAAAGCTTATTTCAGCAACACACCCTGTCAGATTGCTTCATCCACTGCTGTGGATAATCACCAGGGAATCATTTTTTTGGGTGGGAAAGACAAAAGGAAACTCTAATCCTTCTATTAAAATCCAAACCAGAATCAAATGGACAAAAACACCTCGAATACACGTCCAAACATCTGTGATTGATTGGATAGTAAAAGTTTAAGAGTGGTTTGATGCTTGTTACTTGTAGCAAACACTGCAGGCCTTGTCCCTGTCTTGATTTAATGTCTCACTCAGAACAGCACACACTCAACTCTCAGAGACTAACCGGGAGCCTCGCACATTCCTGAAGAGAGAGAGGGAGAGAGTCAAACAGGACTGACTTAGGTCTGTTTTCCTGGTAAAGTTCTTTGTTAACATGCTGTGAAAACTAACTAGACAACTAACTAAACTTCAGTCTGGTTGGAGATTTACAGGCTGTCCTACAGCACCAAAACAAAGCATGCTAGGATACATCAGGATTAGTTACTCAACACACACAAACAAATTTAACACAGACCTGCTCCTCCACAGACACATCCTGCAGAGCCGGGGCGTCCCGCGGGCCTCGGATCCAGCTCAGTATCTGGCCCATGTTAGTTTAATGTGCCACTGAGTGCGAGTCTGTGTGTGCGTGTCAGTCTGTAAGACTTATCTGTTGACTTGCAGCATGTTTCCAGGAGGCAGGGAAGGTGGGAGGGCAGAGGGACGGGGGGGGGGTGGAGCCAGGGTCTGGTGGATCAGATGTTAAACTGTAACTCTCTGAGCTATAAAGGGAAATGAGCTGAGCATGGACTGACACCCACCTGATCAGGAGACACATCTGACCTGCTTCTCATGTGCAAACAAACAGAACAACATCTACAGCATCACTAAACCACCATCAGTTTTACCCATGCTCCAGCTGTTTTGTTGTACATGCAGCAATAAAAAGAATTATTTAAAACTTGTACAACTCTCCTGTTTTATTACCCCTGAGAGTAAACGAGTAGATACTGAGCTGAAACTTTGACCCCATTCACCTTCTTCTCTATCAGAGTAAAACCACTTCAGTTTACACTCTGTTTTTATTAACGTGTCGAATCAAATAAAATCTGTTTTCGACGTTTGCAGCAGAACAATCTGTGCAAAATATTTTAAAGAGTTTGGAATGAAGGGCATGTTTCTACCAACAAAGAATGATTGAAATGCAAAAGCTCAAAGAATGGGTGTTTGTTTTCTGAACACTACTTTTTGGTTCAAGTTTTTTCACTTTAAACTTTTTTGAAACTCACCTAAAATCCATTAAACACGAAAAGAAATGTGCACACGGCATTTTGAGCGTTATTCAGCCAGATGTGAAATAGCGTGAGAAAAGAAAGACGGATGAATCTGAGGATTGTTCTGTTGATTTCATGTGGTATAAAATCAGTGAGAGTGAGAAGTGCAATCCCAGCCAAACCTCCTCTATAAATTCTATCTCCCTTTTCAGTAGTTATGGGTGGAGTTAGCTGACAATAAAGCCACTCGACTGAGTCTGAATCAGTCTGACAGCTGAGATTTCTTTCACATCTAAATGTTTAGGAAGCACACCTTCAGCCAACATGAAATTCATTTACTTGACAGCTGAGGGGATAAAACCAGTTTTAACTAGCCAGACATGAAACTCTGGTTTTAGTTTCTGAACAGCTGAAGCATTAAAAACTACATTTGCAGGGAAAATGTCTCTTAGAAGCACAAATTAAAGAGTTTTATGGCCATTTGTCGTCCTTTCCAGCATAGAAACATTTACAAAACTAGAAAAGCACTCAGAGAGCGCAGACCTCCACCAAGTGGACATGTTACTATGCAGGTCTCACCTATCTTAGTTAAACTTAGTGTCCATGATTCAACTGTAAGAAAGAGACAAACATACAGTGGATTACTAAAGTATTCAGCTCCCTTGAACTTTTCCACATTTTGTCACATTACAGCCACAAACATGAATCAATTTTATTGGAATTCCACGTGAAAGACCAATACAAAGTGGTGTACACGTGAGAAGTGGAATGAAAATCAGACATGATTCCAAACATTTTTTATAAATACATAACTGAAAAGTGGTGTGTGTGTAATTATTCAGCCCCTTTGGTCTGAGTGCAGTCAGTTGCCCATAGACATTACCTGATGAGTGCTAATGACTAAATAGAGTGCACCTGTGTGTAATCTAATGTTAGTACAAATACAGCTGCACTGTGACGTCCTCAGAGGTTGTCTAAGAGAATGTTGGGAGCAACAACACCATGAAGTCCAAAGAACACCAGACAGGTCAGGGATAAAGTTATTGAGATATTTAAATCAGGCTTAGGCTACAAAAAGATTTCCCAAGCCTTGAACATCCCACGGAGCACTGTTCAAGCAATCATTCAGAAATGGAAGGAGTATAGCACAACTGTAAATCTACCAAGACAAGGCCGTCCACCTAAACTCACAGGCCGAACAAGGAGAGCACTGATCAGAAATACAGCCAAGAGGCCCATGGTGACTCTGGACGAGCTGCAGAGATCTACAGCTCAGGTGGGGGAATCTGTCCA
>SSNP01000170.1:32657-54950 GCA_006937955.1 Pachypanchax playfairii | reverse complement strand
ATTGTTAAAAGAAAACCATAAGAAGTCCCGTTTGCAGTTTGCCACAAGTCATGTGGGGGGGACACAGCAAACATGTGGAAGAAGGTGCTCTGATCAGATGAGGCCCACACCATCCCTAATGTCAAATATGGTGGAGGCAGCATCATGATCTGGGGGTGCTTCTCTTCAGCAGGGACAGGGAAACTAGTCAGAGTTGATGGGAAGATGGATGGAGACAAATACAGGACAATCTTGGTAGAAAACCTCTTAGAGCCTGCAAAAGACTTGAGACTGGGGCGGAGGTTCACCTTCCAGCAGGACAACAACCCTAAACATAAAGCCAGGGCAACAATGGAATGGTTTAAAACAAAACATATCCATGTGTTAGAATGGCCCAGTCAAAGTCCAGATCTAAATCTAATCCAGAATCTGCTGTTCACAAACGCTGTCCATCTAATCTGACTGAGCTGGAGCTGTTTTACAAAGAAGAATGTTCAAGAATTTCAGTCTCTAGATGTGCAAAGCTGATAGAGACATACCCTAAAAAACTGGCAGCTGGAATTGCACCAAAAGGTGGTTCTACAAAGTTTTGACTCAGGGGGCTGAATAATTACACACACACCACTCTTCAGTTATTTATTTGTAAAAAATGTTTGGAATCATGTCTGATTTTCATTCCACTTCTCACGTGTACACCACTTTGTATTGGTCTTTCACATGGAATTCCAATAAAATTGATTCATGTTTGTGGCTGTAATGTGACAAAATGTAGAAAAGTTCAAGGGGGCTAATACTTTAGCAAGCCTCTGTATACAAGGTGAAAACCAATGTTGTCCAAAAAGAACAAAGACCTGTCTCACATTTACCAAAAACCTGGAGCTGCTTCGTGACCTGGACGACTTGTTGTATTTGTAATTCTCCTCTTTAACAGAAAATCCTGAAGGAGAATGTCCAGCCTTCAGTTCATGAACTTAAGCTCAAGCGTTCTGCAGCAGGTCAATGACCCAACGCACATCAGATGGTCCAATTCCAAACAGCTCAAAGAAACAAAATGAAGGTTTTCTAGCTGCTTAGTAAAAGTCTGGACTTAAATGAAATTCTGTGGCAGGTTGTTCACGCTTGAAACCGCTCCACTGGGCCTGAATTCAAACTATTCTGGAGACAAGAGTGGACCAAAACTCCTCCACAGCTGTTTGAAAAAGTCATCACTCATAAATTAGAGATGTTTCTGCTGTAAGTGGCACAAGCAGTTACAAGTTTAGAAGGTGATTATCACAGAGACGCAGGTTGTTTTGGATAGTTTTATTCCTTTATAATAAATAAAAAACAGATTAACATGAATTTGCTGATCTGAATCATTTAAGTTTGACAAAAAACAAAAGCCGATAAAATTTGTCAGATAAATAACTGATAAACTGTCTCAGAGTGTGAAGCGTCACCTCTTTTATTCCATCTCATCCGTCTGTTCACAGACAAAAGGAATGTGGTCACACAAGCCTGCTTTGTTTTTAAATCCTTTTCTTCCACACCCAAAAAACACAAACAGGTGTGAGCGCAAATACCACGGTGAATGGTCATGATTGCACATGTTCAGAATAACACGCAGGTTTTTCAACACTCACTCCCTGCTGCTGCCTCACAGAGCTGGTAGAAATGGCTGATGCATGATGGGAAATCATGTTATTTCTATTTCTTTGAGTTCAGTGAACATTGTATATTTATATTTACTACAGTACAAATATATCAACATCATGAATGTTAAAGCTGGTTTCACCAACATGTTTTTGTGTATGAACAAAACTACATGTGGTTTATGTAACTGGACTCTACTGCTAAACTGGGCTTCACCTTTATATATAGAACCGTACTGGACTTCAGTCACCACGTCTCCATGAGGTTCATACAAACCCAGTCAATCAATCATCTTCACAAACTGTCTCATGTCCTACACTGTGTGAAACTGAACAAGATTGGGAAATTAGAATTTAAATAGAAAGTCAACGTTATTTGATTTTTTTAGGAATAAAACTGAAAAAATAATCTTTAATTAGCTGTATTAGGAAGTTGAAGGTAAATATCAGGTGGAGATTAATGTGAATGTTTGTATTCTCATTAGGAAACACAGATCAGGGTGAAAACTGAATGTAAATATAATCTTATTTTTACAGGCAGCTGATTTCCAGGTGAGCAGCTCACCTGTGGGTCGACAGCACACAGCAGAGGGAGACAAACACAGATTACTGTAGTGTGGACTCATATTTCTATCCTGACCTGCTCCAACTTTTAGATTTTCAAATCATTATAAAAGACAAATATTGAAATTGTGCAGAACTGTTAATGATGCTCTAATAATTTCTTTCAAACACAAACATACAGCCTTAAATTTTGATCTTAAAAATTACCGTAATTTACAAACTAAAAGCTGCAAATTTTTTCTGTCATTTTACACTTCATGCACAACGTCATCATGGAAAACACACACGATGCAGTTTTTAAGTTAAAGACAATCGATCTGACTGTCGAAGAAAGAAACAGCTGCTGCACATGTTGAAGACACTGAACTCCATGTTGCTCCCTGGTTTACATATCGGGTTGTGTGACTGTGTAAATGTAAAACTTGTAGTGTGAAAGTTCTTTGAGTGGTCTGAATGACTAGAAAACACTATACAAATATAACATTTATATACTGAATTAAAATATTTAACACGGACAACTGCAGCTTATACATGTACAAATCTCTTCTTTTTAAAGTTAGTGGGAGCTTAAGGTTCAGGTTCATATAATAACTCAGAAATGATGGTCCATTAAATGAAATACACATTGGATAAGACATACATTAAATCTGTACTGTAAGATGCATCTTGTGTGATGTAAAGTTATTGAATGCAGGTATGAGAGGTGAGGTGAGGTGAGGTGAGGTGAGGTGAGGTCAGTACCTTTCCATGATGGGACCCAGCAGTGAGACTGTAGACTGAAGATTTGCTACTATGATGGACTTCAGGAGGAGCAGCTTCTGTTCCTTGCTACAAACAAACACACACACACACACACACACACACACACACACACACACACACACACACACACACACACACACACACACACACACATAGTAACTAGATTTATACCTAACCCAAACCCTTTTACTAACCTTAACCATTACTGATCTATAACTAACCCTAAGACTAACTAAAACTCTATTCACACCATACCTATAAACCTAACCCCTAACCCTAAAAAGGGGAGTCCCCCTCATGGGGACCAGGCTTCGGTCCCCACAAGAACCCTCGGACCCCAGAAAGATAGTAAAAGTCAGGAAACGGGTCCCCAGGAGGTCAGAAATACAAACCCACTTAGTTCTTATTATAGGGGCCAATGTTTGTAAGAAGGATTTTTTTGAGACTGAATTCAATAGAAACACAGAACAGGATGCTGTGACTTCAGCCTATTGTGTTAGTGGGTTTTTCATTTTATGTCTTAATGTTCTTCTCTTGTTTTTTATATGATGCCACCAAACACGATGTCATTATTAGGTAGATGAATAAAAGCTTTTAATCTTTCCTGATTTGATGTGTTAAGATAGAAGGAAAGATATTTGGAAGGCTGATTGAAAACACTTTAGAGGAGTATTTAAGCTGGTTTTCCTTTAAATCAGTCACACCCTCTAAATAAACACTGCAAGCTGAGAAAATATGAGCAAAGGCTTTAGAATTGTTGTTTGGAAAGGTTGTATCTGGAAGCCTGAGCCAAGTTTTAACAAGCTCACCCAGACGGGAGTACACCACGGGGGTCTGCACATCTGCAGCATCTGTATCAAGTCTAACTTTAATGTTATTATTGTGACTAATTTGTGTCACAGGATGACAGAAAAGAAAAGAGAGAAGATGTACTCACAAGAAACATCCAGTAAGCAGCAAACGCCATGATGCACCAGATCTCTGCTCCAGCCTGAGGCTCTCTAACTCTTGTTCTCACAGCCAATCCCTTTTTTTGGTCTAAAACACGCGCCACACCCCGCTGCCAACACTGTCACAATCTGCTGCTTGTTCTGCAGAATTTTCCTCCTGTTTTGTGAGATTTCACGACTTTTCCTCGGGTATTTACTGTATGTTGTCCTTATAACGCTCAGTTAGTACACACTGAGTTCCAGTTGAGCGCAGCAGGAGGTCTGATAAACATCTGCGGTTATCTGCAGCCACTCCTCTCATCTGATTAGCGGTGCAGAAGATGACGAATCAAAATCAATCAATTCAACTCCCTGAAACAAGTTCATGTTCACGACATGCACGGTCAAGCGTGGGAATTGCGTAACGCGTGAGATCTATATGTTTTCTTAACAACACGCGCGCTCATGAAACGCAGCCCAGCTGTATTATTCTGGACGCGCGAACAGTTTCTTCCAGAGCGTAAAGAAAAGAAGCAAACCTACCTCCTTTTTGGGCTTTTGGTGGCTCTTCCTCTGTCGTGGCATCTTTAACAATAGAACAACTTTGTAAATGTTTCCTTTGCGCTCTTAGTTCTTCTCTCGAAACTAGATTCGCTCCGATTCAATTAAAGTTGCCCCTCCCTCTGAGAAAACTTTGAGGAATGATTGAAGACGCTTTGAAAAGGTTTCACAAAAATGACCATGGGCGTTTCAGTGTGCAGGAATCTCGTTAGGCAGCTGCGTCATCAAACAAATGACTTTGTTTTGGCCACAAATTCTTCGAGTTCTAATTTAAATACTTTTCCTTGAGGATAATGATCATTATGAACCACATTAAATGATTAAACTCTGCGATTCTCTTTGTATATTTAAAGGCAGTTAACATCTGTAATTAGAGGACAACAATACAAATATAAAACTTTCTCAGATTGTTATTATTTGTGAGAAACACGCCTCAGTCTGTTCTGTTTGGTTTTTTTCCCTCAGTCTGTTCGGGGAAAAGTTGAATCACACTGTGACGTCATCAGTCACTTCAGGTGAGAGTCGAGCAGATGCTTCCCTCTGCTGGGGAGAACCGGAAGTGTTCGAGTCGAGTTGGAATTCTTTAATTTCCATCCATCCATCCATCCATCCATCCATCCATCCATCCATCCATCATCCATCCATCCATCCATCCATCCATCCATCCATCCATCCATCCATCCATCCATCCATCCATCCATCCATCATCCATCCATCATTCCTCTGTGGTCTGGTTAACTGTCACTATTATTTCTTGCAGGTGTGCTGGCTGATTGAGAGCAGATGGCCAGAGTTTCCGTTCCTCCGTAAAGCTGCTGCTCTTCCTGCAGGAGGTTCTGGGTCCCTTGCGATTCTGGGCCCACCATTTTATTCCAGATTATGCAATAGTGTCTTTGTTTGAATAAATAGTATTTTTACGTAATCTTCCTACCTCCCCATCTTTATTTGTTACGGCTTGTGAACCAGCCATAACAAGGATCCCAAATGATGTAAACCATTTCTGACCTTTCCTGAAAATTTCATCAAAATCCCTCCAGAACTTTTAGAGTTATCTTGCTAACAGACAAACTAACCAGTGCTGGTGAAAACATTAACCTGGTGAAGTTAATTAAATGTGTTTCTTCCTGTTTGCTGTTGACATGAATTATTATTTATTATACAATTTTGGAAGAATGTCTAAAAGATGTTGTGAGACAGTAACATCTGAATGAATAGGAAATATAAAGTTTGATTGTCATGGTAACAGCAGACCTTTTACACCTCCTGATAAGTAAACAGCACTGTTTCTTTACGCCATCAGATGGAACATGACTGTAGCTTGACATTTTCACACTTTACTTTGATAATAAATGACATTTGTACAACACTACCTGAACTTTGGTGAAATGACTGAAAGGTTCCTAATCTTTGTTTTTGTTTCTAGCATTTCTAACATTATTATAACTAAAATGTCATGAGTTCACAGAACACATACAAAGAAGTTTCAGTACAGTCATATGTCAGAAGAGCTTATCAAAATTAAATCAGATATACATATTTAAATGGGTTCCCTGTTCTTCACTAGTAATGACTGTGAGAATATGAATCTCAACACATAAAATAACACACTGGATACTAAAGAGTTTTTATTTTCCAATTACCCAAATTCATTTTAAATCTCTTTTTAAAATCTAATACTTCAGAAATAGTACAGCACAATGTCAGAATACTTTAATACTAACTCATGTTTCCTAGAGAGTTTTTGTTTCCTTAGAAACTTTTGTTGTCAAAAAGTTGAAATAAAACTGCTTGAATCAGCTTAAAGAACCGAGTAAAATTATTTCAGACACACTTTATGTCCCTATTTTTCTGATTCAGGGGTGTGTCCAGAGGTATACAAACCAGAAAAACTGAAGTGGTTGTTTCACAGTACTCATTAGACTGACTTGTAAAACAATATGAAAGTCCAAAAAACTCAGAGAAGATCTGAGATGAAGGAGTTGAGAAACATTTGTGAAGATATTTTAAATAACTTCAGATCAGATATAAAAAGAGCTTGTTAGAATGTTCAGGAAACCCAGAGGATGAAGCCAACCATGAAGTGGAAACTGTTTTACATCAGCGTGTACTGAGAAGCATCAAGAGAGAAGCTCCTGCTCCAATAGAAACGCCCAGGACCGACCCTGAGCTGCATGGCGCCCCCTACTGCCCAGAACAGAAACAAAGTAACTCAATAACTGGATTACATTGCAAAACATATTTATTTATACTAAAATGAACAGTAGAGATGAAGGATATTTAATTATTACTTATTTTACTCTTTACGTGAGATGAATGGTGTGTCCAACAGTTTGTCCAAAAAAAAAGGAGAATTTGGCGATTTTTGGCAATTGTCTAGTCTGCCTATGCCCAGAACCGACCCTGGAAACACCTTCATGCACAGCTGAACTTTACAGCTACACACATGGACAAACCAAATACTTACAGTCTGAAAAAAAAAAAATTTAACGCTATCAAACATGGCAGTAGTAGGATCATGCGATGGTACTTGTGCACTGCACAGTTCTTGAGTCTTAACATATATTTACATAATTTTATTTAAAATGCAATCAGTGACTTTTACATAAACACGTCATTCCCTTTAGACCAGAGGAAGGAAAATGTAGCATGTCTTGACAGTTTATAGACTTTGAGATAAACAGGAAGACACTCAGGATCTTTAAACCTGTTTGCTGAACCAAATGGATTCTGGCTGAATTATTACACATCAAAGTGACTCTCCGGCTTCTACGTGTTCAACCAACGTCACCCGACAGCTAAAAGCCCACAGTTTTCCTTCACAGCAAGTGTCAGTGCAGCTGGAAAAATAATTATCTGATGAAACACACTTTGACCTCTGAACTCGATTCATGTGTGTTTTGTGAGTCAATTTGTTTTTTTTGTTTTTTTTCAGGGAAATACAGAAAGCAGGATAAGGGTTTTTTCCACTGTGGAAACATGCTGCGTAGAAGTAAGGACAGCGGATTCACAGAATAATTAGGAACTAGGTAAAAAAATAAAAGATCTTCTGGCATAAACCATCTAGCTAGTCAATAATTTTGTGGCTCATCAGCTGTGTGTTTCTGTGTACATGAGTGAAAACAAACAGGTGTTGCTAGGTAATGATGGATTATGGTGTAGACTTGGTGCATACCTGTTTACATATGGCCAGATGACCAAAGGTAATGAGCAACAAGCCACTCCATAGAAAAACCATTGCTTATCAGAAAGAAAACTGAAGAGTCCTTTACAACAGAAGTGCTCATATTGTTGTTTTATGTTGTGATTAATTTATGTAATTTGCTTCTCATGAACTAAATTTGTTTGATTTCTGCTGAAAAAACTAGCTCTGTGTAAAACTAGGTCTCCCTCTGATGGAGACTCTGTCTTTGGATCATTCCACTGATGAAATCACTGCCACACAGTTTCCATTAGCAAACCATTTGACCTGCACCTGCACTAAGCAATGCAATTTCCATGAATCACTAGCTGTCGTCACTGTTTGACAGGACAAATAAATGAAATGAACTCTAGTTCTGACAAACAAATAACAAAACAGTTGGTACTCACAAATGCTAGTGAAATAATTTGAAACCAACAAAAGTTAATAAAAGAAAGTTCAAACCACCAGTAGTACACGCCCTGCACTCTGCTACTCCCACCTGTACTGATACTGTTCCTTCAACACCATATTTCCATCTAGGCTTGTCATGAAGCTCCAGAAGCTGAGCATCAGTGTTTCTTTATGCATGTGTATCCTGAGACCACAGATCTGCAATGTCACTTTGTCCAAACAGATGTTCAGCACTGGCAAACCTCAGGGTTGTGTGCTCGGCCCCCTGCTGTACATCCTGTTTACATGTGACTGTATGGTCACACCACATTGATGTAATTACACAAAACAACCAGACAGAGACTAGTTTATCTCTGGCAGCTGAGGAGATTCAGCATGGACTTTAATATATTCAACTTCTACTGATGCCCCATTGAGAGTGTTCTGTCTGAATGTATCACCACCTGGTATGACAGTTGTATTACTGGACTGACCAGCTGTTCAGAGGGTGTTAAGATCAGCTGATCTGTAGTAGTACCACCATCTATTCAGAACCTCTACGCACACCACTGCAGATCCTCTCTGACTCCTGCCATCCCAACCACACACTCATCATGCAGGCGGTGCAGGAGCATCCTGACCTACAAACTACAAGCCATCTGACTACTGAACAGCTGAACTCTGAGCATTTCCTCATTATATTTAACTCTTGTTTTATCCATGACATGGTGACACAGATCATGACAAGTAGATAATTTATTACAGGTAAAAAATACCAAACCATATTTTATAGTGTTTCATTGAAGAGTTTTTATTTATTTTTGTGTTTTTTGGTATATTTGATTGAGGTGTTTATTTATTTTTGTATCTTCTTTTGATTTGGTCAGTTTTGTTTCTCCATTAAACTAATAAATAACACAAAACCAAAATTACACCACTCAACTAAAAATGACTGTAAGGCAAAACTAATAAACATATCTATAAAATTATCTGTTGTACATAATCCACTGATAAACAGAAGTATTTAGTTTAGTCATGTTTTCTTTTGTGACACAGTTCTGAAAGGTTTGTAGCTTTGTTTTAAATTAATAGTAGATTCAAAATCAAAATCTGACTGAAGTACAGCGTCACTTCAGAGTCAGTCGTTTTTAGGATCTGCTTTTCTCTCTCAGTATCCTTCACTGCTGGATGATGCACAGAGTTCTTGCACCTTTCCCTGATGATGCAACAATTGCAATACTGACAACTTCAATAAATATGTAAACAATATTGAGCCTTTTTTAGCCAAATATAGCAGAGAAGTTGCCCAGGTGTCGCCACCCGATGTTTATCACAACCTCACTGCACTTGAGCTGAATCTCACAACCACCCTCTTATATTAGCAAACAAAACTTGCTGTTTGTGTGAGTGTGTGTGTGTGCATGTGTGTGTGTGTGTGTCTCATGGGCTTTTCCTGTGATAAATTTTCCACAACTACAGTAAAACAGTAACAATAAGGAACATTTACTGCCCTCATTCTATTTTAAATTGACGATTAAACTATAAGAACATGAATCACTTACAAACAGACACTTTGTTAAACATTTTAAATTCTAAACAGATCAAAATTTATGAAAATAAATGGTGACTGTATAGATGAGGATATTTACATATCAACATTCATTGTTGATGTGCCAGTGATGAAGATGAGCTTATTTGTTTGTAATTAATTCATGTATTTGTTGTTTTTTTTCCTTCCTGCTTCATGACTGAGATTAGTCCTCTGCACCATCTGTTTTACATAAACATGCACAGACACATAAAACAAGTTGCTAACCAGCTTCATAGTGAACTTGATACCTCATTGTTAGGGTTAGTTAAGCTAACTATGAGCTCAGCACTGGAAGGATTATGAAGCCAATGGCCAGTCATGTGGGGTTGTTTCCAAAATAGATTATTACTGCAGGATAAAACAATCTAAACTCAAAAATGTAATGTACATCTTAATTTATGATAATACCATCAATTTCAAATGAAAGAGTTAATTATAAAGAAATATGTAGTCCGTAAGCCAATTTTAGCAGCAAACATTTTCAGTCCATTGTGTAACACTTCCTGCAGGAATATCACAATATTTTCTCCTGAAAGAAAAAACAATGGCAGTGTGAAGGTTTATAAAACAGTGAATTCATTACTTCATTTCTTAGCTCGAGTAGTTTTGAAGCTGCAGCTGCTTTGAAACTGATTCCAGTCCAGTCGTGCTGTCACAACTAATCCCTATTTCTCAGGAGTGAGGTCATTCTGGAAGCTATCTACAACAAACAAATATATTTATTGTTCATAATATTTGTACAGGAAGCTACTTCAAACTATTATTTGATTATTGTTTTCCATCTGATATAATTTCAGGGTTTCCTCTCTTCCTTGTTGAGGTTCTGTCATGGTGGAAACAAGGAGCTGTCCGCGGTGCTGAAGCATCTTCTTCCTGATTCAACGGCCACAGAAAGAAGAAACATTGAAAATTACATTAAATTAAAGATTTGTATTTTTTTATTTAACTCAAATCATCTGATTGAAACTGAATAAAAGCAAAGACACATATTTTCCTGACTGTCTCACGCAAATGAAATATAGGACGGGAGAAACATCTGCTGCACAACATGGTCATAAAGATTTATAATCTGAATAAATAATCTGATCAGGTTTGTTTGATTTTTGTGTTTCTTACTCCTCATCCTCATCTTTCAGAGACTATCAGTTATGAGATATTTTTAGACAGATTCCCCCACCTCCTCCTTCAGGGACCGGGACTGAATCCTACCACAAGTAGACGCCAAACTGACGTCAGAGCACCAGTAATTTGACGTGTAAACACCCCCCATCACGATTGCACATAGGCGCGCGCGCGCGCTTGGAGCAGCCCTGCCTATCAACACTGTTTCCTCTCCTCTTCGGTCCAATAACACGCAGTTTCACGTTCCCTTCACCTCAATCAGCGGTGCGTTCGGGAATAAAGAAGAAGATTTATTTATTATTTTTTCTTCATTTCTCGTAGTTTGCTTTTCTTAGAGATAAATAAGCTGTTTGTTAATAGGTGGATTTTTCCCGGTCTGACTGAATTTCCTGAAATGGAAGTGAGATGTCGTCCAGCGGTGATGTGCTGTGTGTTTGCCGTCCTCTGCTCCGAGGGTCTCCGCTCGCTGGCCTTCTCTTTCGGGGACAGACAGTACCTGAACGAGTGGGCAGTGGAGATCCCAGGCGGACTGTCAGCTGCCGAGGCCATCGCCAGGGAGCTGGACTACGATCTGGTCCGACAGGTAAACCACCAACGCCCAGAAGAAAAAAAAAACACATTTAGCAGAAAAAATCAGTAAGTTTTAAACAAGCCCGCAGCTTGGGCTTTAACAGCACTGGAACTGGTATAGATTTATTTAAATATAGAATATTAAATTTAACAGGAACAAAATGTTAGAGTAAATTTTAACCAGACCCATCACCTGCAGGAAGCTGGGCTGACAGCGGATCAGATAATATGGAATAATGTGTTTTTCACTGTAGAAATAGCATTTTCAGCACCATGTTAAACCACAGGATTAAAACAAGCTATGACTCACTGCTGTCTCACTTCTGACAAGCCATGACTGGACCCTGTCTGTCCCGTCTCATCCAGACTCCTGACGAGATTCCTCTTATACAAGCACATTAGATCTAAATTACACAACAAGCTCAATGACTTGTTGCTCTGAATACTTGATCACCTGCAATCTGCCATGACTTTTAGCGTTAATTGAATGTGAACACACTTAGTTTTACTATTCAGACCACTAATATCAGGAATTGTTGCCTTGATACATGATCAATTTCTTTCCTTTTTGGAATAAATAGGAAATATATCAATAAAAACACTTTAGTTAAGACTTTTGTTTGTTTTGTAAGCTTCATTTCAGAAAGTGTTTGTTTGATATAATTCCTTCTCTGCAGATTGGGGCCCTGGAAAACCACTTCTTGTTCAAACACAGTAAACATCCTCGCAGAATGAAACGCAGTGCAGACCACATCACCAGGCAGCTGTCGGAGGATGATCGGGTAAATCACTTTGTTTTCTGTTTTATTTAAATCGTTTCTTCTGGCCTGTGTGAGAACAACTGGTCTTTATGTTTTTGCTCATCTGTGCAGGTGTTGTGGGCAGAACAGCAGTATGAAAAGCAACGCAGCAAGCGAGCTGCACTCAGAGAATGTAGGGACTGTCCAGTGGACACGCTGTTTGATGATCCCATGTGGAACCAGCAGTGGTACCTGGTGAGTCTCTAAGAAATATAATAACTAAACCAACAAATCAACCAGAACCTTTCTGAATAAATCTGAGTTTATCTCATATGTTTCTGCTTGATTTAACCTTCTGATACACAAACAGCTTCACTTTATTACACACTTTGAGCTGGAAATCACATATTCACACACACAGCAGATGTGAGTGCATGCAGGTCCCTGCACATTAAGGCTACTCCCTCAGTGATGTGAAAATAAACAGTAAACATAGTGTATGAATGACACACGACAAGAATGAAACAAAAGCTTGCTGTCAGGCAGTTCCAGCCAAAAGAGCCATTTGCTTAATTGGTTGTGTGGTCCCTTGTGGAGATGAGAGGGGTGGAGAGGCTATAATCCAGGAGGATGGAGCATGTTTTAGTACACTGAGGCCAAGTAGCATCGTGGAACAGCAGACTGTCACAGATCCATGACTAATTTGTTCAGTGTACACGGACAGCAAGTTCAAATCTTTACATATTTTAGCTTAAAATGAACTCGGTAACACATGGATAATGTTTCTGTAGCAGATCAGTGATGTTCCTTTAAAACCTGACTAGAACACAGACTTAGCTCAATCACCCATGTAATATTTAGTCAACAGGCTAAATGTGGAGATCAGTTTGATTAATGGAGCAAATTTTCTTGTGGATAATAAAGAAAAAAACTGTTTTGAGAAAAGCTTTGATACGCTCTGCATCATCTCAAGTTTCCTGATTAAATGAATTAATTAGATGCAAATCATAGAACTGTTCTATAATCTAACACTGTTAAACATTTCCCTCTGATTTGAGGGGAAAAAAACTGGTGTGTGGATTTGGTTCGCTCTCTTAACCTTTTTTTTTTTTTTTGCACCTGCTCTAATCAAACATGAGTCATGCTTGTGGTGGATGAGAAAACAAATTGAGATGAATCATTTTTGCCGATGAGGGATGATGACACTAATGGAATCGGCCTTAAAGTGCCGCTTTCTGTATTTCCACATCAGTCCCTGTCTGTGTTGACTGAGAGGACCATGTTACATCTAATCTGCAGCTGTCAGATATTTTCGCTTCCCTCGTTTAGCTTTAATAAAATGCAGCATGAAACGGCGTTGTTGATTTTTTTTACTACTCAGTTGTTCCAAACAAGGAAATACAGGATGATGAGGGTAATAATTAGATGATGTAAAGAGATGACAGCGTTTATGAAGCTGTGGAACTGACAGGGCTGATGAGAACTGATGCTAGCGTTAAGGTGGAGCTGTGTGACGTGGGTGAGGGCAGAGGTGGACAACAGAGAGTGGGACGAGTGTCTTTATCTGTCATGAATGGGTGACTGCCTGAACTTAATTAGAGTGTGACTCATACTTGCAGGCTGAGATTCCTCCTGCCTGCACGGTTTGAGCGTGTGTCTCCACTGCTGCAAAGAGATGCACATACTGGTTCTGTTTGCTGCTTGATGGTAAAATCAATGCAAGGCTGGAGACTGAGAGCCCCCCCCCCCCCACCCCATCCCCCAGCTTCTCACAGCAGGAACAAGTGAAGTTACAAGGTAAACGGTAAAAATCTGCAATGACTGATGTTCTGCGTTCTCTTTGAGATCTGTTTTAGTGTTCCGTAATGATAAAGGGTGTAATAGGTGGGAGAATGAGAGAAAGACGGAGATTCAGAGACGGTACCAATACGTTGTAAGGATGAGTCATAACTTCAGATGGTTCTCTGCAGTGTCTGTGCATAATGCACAAAGATCAGAATTCTTTTAACACCTTGTGTGTAATATTAGTCAGCTGCAGAGATTTATTTCCACCTGAAGAGTCTTGTCTTTAGGCATCATAAGTTTAAATGAAAGTTTTTCTTGTTCTGAATCACACAAAAGCCTGAATTCTTCTAACCTTCAAGTAGCATTTTCCTTACAAGTGGTCATACAGGAGGAGTGGACTCAAATCCCAACAAAAGAAAATCTGACAGCACAGTAATGAAAAGTCTGTGAAGGTCAGCGAACGGCTCAGCAGGACGGAGGCTTGGCTGACTATCTGATTATAGCCTGTTCACATCAGGGGTCGGAGATATTTGCCAAGTGAATATTTTCTTTTTTCTTTTTTTTCCCAGCAAGACACGCGGACGTCGTCCTCGCTGCCGAAGCTGGACCTGCATGTGATCCCTGTGTGGCAGAAAGGCATCACGGGGAAAGGAGTGGTCATCACTGTCCTTGATGACGGGCTCGAGTGGAACCACACAGACATCTACTCCAACTACGTAAGGCACCATTTCCATGGAGACTGCCTCCATAGACTGGGCCTGTTGTTGCTATAGTAACGCTGCTGGTGACACTTTACAAGGCGCTTCATAAAGCCAGTAAAAACATATATATTTTACATCTGCTATATGAATTACTAGATGGTAAATTATTGTTAAATTTGTTAACCGTTCTTTTAATAATGTCTGAAAGGAAAAGCAGATAATAGCAGTTATGGAGGAATATGGAACCCTGATAAATTTTCATTAGGTTTCAATCACAGCTGCATCTCTCAGACACAACATCAAGCTCATCACCACAGCAAGAAAATACAAGTAAAAAAGGAGGGAAAGTGAGAAATAACGAGCAATAATAACTGCTTATGTAATTAGATGAATGCTTATTCATCCCAGGATCAATTAACCCGGATGTGTGTGTTTTATAATCAAGGCAAATTACCAGCATAGCTACAAAAGACTGTTAGGAATCTGGTTTAATAGAAGCTGCTTTAAAAGGATGATCAATAATCACTTCAAACATTGATTTTATTATTATAACTACAACTGGAAATAAACATGACTCAAAAATATTTAAAAACTAACTTACTATATGTTCTTGTATTTTTGGTTAACGTATCTCTCACTCGTACCATAGCTGTCACCGTGGCAACAACGAACTCATCAACATTTGAAGCTTTTTTCATTGATGTCTTTTGATGTAATGTCTGCTTTTTGTTTGTGTTTACACCAGGATGCTGCAGCCAGTTACGATTTCAATGACAATGACCCCGACCCTTTTCCTAGATACGACTCCACCAATGAAAACAAGTACGTATGCTGATGATTTTTTACTTCCTAAACACAACACACCGTATCAATAAACACTCGAGATTGGTTTATTTATTATTTTCTTGGTCTTTGATTTGCTAAAAAATGCATTTCTCAGTATGAGAAGAAGCTGAAGCATCACCTGAGCATGTTGTTCCTTTTTTCAGGCATGGCACCAGGTGTGCAGGAGAGATCGCCATGCAGGCCGACAACAATAAATGTGGCGTTGGAGTGGCGTACAACTCCAGGGTTGGAGGTGAGAGAGTTGATTTGTTTGGAAGATGAATGTTTGATACATCACCTCAGGAAACGTGCATTTTTCTGCATGTTGTTTATTTTTAAAGACTTGTTATTTTACATTGTGTTTATGGATAATTCTGTTTTTTTCCATTTTTCTCAAGTCTCATAAACTCCCCTACACGTGTTCTGTGTTAGTTCCTCTAGCTGCTCACCACCTGGCGTCTCTTCATGATTAAACATCTTGTAACCTGATCACCACGGGCAAAATTTTACTCCCAGTTTTCTTTCTTTCCTGCAGTATTTTGACATATTTGAGATTTGCACGTTAGTTATGGACATTGCTTGAATAATAATGTGTTGCTAATCAGCTATAACAAACATGTCTCCTGTGTGAATTTGTGCTTTTGCTACAATAACAAACACACTGTGTTGTACAAATTGGGATTTACATGGAAATGATTACACTTTTAGCTGCAGATCATTAATCACAATAAAATGAGACGATATGAGAGAGAGAGAGAAGCTGAGAATAATTACAGAAATAAACAGAAAACGTGTTTTATAATTTAACATATTCTAAACTTAGGGGTTTTTTAAGCAGTTAAAATGTTTTAAACTGTGTTCGCTCTCCACACCAGGAGATTTGTAGTTGTTTGAATCAGATTCACCAACATGGAGGTTCAAAAGTGAATCCAAATATTCAGTTTGTCCTTCAGTTTGAATACCTGTAAATAAAAAGCAACTGGAGACCATGCACTAACATTTCTGTCCCTCTCTGATCAGGAATCCGTATGCTGGATGGGATTGTAACAGACGCCATCGAAGCGAGCTCCATTGGATTCAATCCAGACCATGTGGATATCTACAGCGCCAGCTGGGGGCCAAACGATGATGGCAAGACGGTGGAGGGTCCCGGTCGTCTGGCTCAGAAAGCTTTCGAATACGGCATCAAGAAGGTAAATTATAAGATGGATGTTTTTTTTCTATTATTAATTCATGTTTCAGTCGATGTGATGGGACCAGTTGTATGCAGCAGTGATGGGTGCAATTAGCTGCTGAGGATGAAGCTTCCACTGATAAAACGTCATCTGCAATAATCGTCAGAGCATCAACATACAGTGGGGCAAAAAAGTATTTAGTCAGCCACCAATTGTGTAAGTTCTCCCACTTAAAAAGATCAGAGAGGCCTGTAATTTTCATCATAGGTATACCTCAACTATGAGAGACAAAATGAGGAAAAAAAATCCAGAAAATCACATTGTCTGATTTTTAAAGAATTTATTTGCAAATTATGGTGGAAAATAAGTATTTGGTCAATAACAAACAAGTAAGATTTCTGGCTTTCACAGACCTGTAACTTCTTTAAGAGGCTCCTCGGTCCTCCACTCGTTACCTGTATTAATGGCACCTGTGTGAACTCGTTATCAGTATAAAAGACACCTGTCCACAACCTCAAACAGTCACGCTCCAAACTCCACTATGGCCAAGACCAAAGAGCTGTCAAAGGACACCAGAAACAAAATTGTAGACCTTCACCAGGCTGGGAAGACTGAATCTGCAATAGGTAAGCAGCTTGGTGTGAAGAAATCAACTGTGGGAGCAATTATTAGAAAATGGAAGACATACAAGACCACTGATAATCTCCCTCGATCTGGGGCTCCACGCAAGATCTCACCCCGTGGGGTCAAAATGATCACAAGAACGGTGAGCAAAAATCCCAGAACCACACGGAGGGACCTAGTGAATGACCTGCAGAGAGCTGGGACCAAAGTAACAAAGGCTACCATCAGTAACACACTACGCCGCCAGGGACTCAAATCCTGCAGTGCCAGACGTGTCCCCCTGCTGAAGCCAGGACACGTCCAGGCCCGTCTGCGGTTTGCTAGAGAGCATTTGGATGATCCAGAAGAGGATTGGGAGAACATCATATGGTCAGATGAAACCAAAATAGAACTTTTTGGTAGAAACTCAACTTGTCGTGTTTGGAGGGGAAAGAATGCTGAGTTGGATCCAAAGAACACCATACCTACTGTAAAGCATGGGGGTGGAAACATCATGCTTTGGGGCTGTTTTTCTGCAAGGGGACCAGGACGACTGATCCGTGTAAAGGAAAGAATGAATGGGGCCATGTATCGTAAGATTTTGAGTGAAAACCTCCTTCCATCAGCAAGGGCATTGAAAATGAGACGTGGCTGGGTCTTTCAGCATGACAATGATCCCAAACACACCGCCCGGGCAACGAAGGAGTGGCTTCGTAAGAAGCATTTCAAGGTCCTGGAGTGGCCTAGCCAGTCTCCAGATCTCAACCCCATAGAAAATCTCTGGAGGGAGTTGAAAGTCCGTGTTGCCCAGCGTCAGCCCCAAAACATCACTGCTCTAGAGGAGATCTGCATGGAGGAATGGGCCAAAATACCAGCAACATTGTGTGAAAACCTTGTGAAGACTTACAGAAAACGTTTGACCTCTGTCATTGCCAACAAAGGCTATATAACAAAGTATTGAGATTAACTTTTGTTATTGACCAAATACTTATTTTCCACCATAATTTGCAAATAAATTCTTTAAAAATCAGACAATGTGATTTTCTGGATTTTTTTTCCTCATTTTGTCTCTCATAGTTGAGGTATATCTATGATGAAAATTACAGGCCTCTCTGATCTTTTTAAGTGGGAGAACTTACACAATTGGTGGCTGACTAAATACTTTTTTGCCCCACTGTATAAGAATTATTACATCTGCAAATCACTTCTCCCTATTGTTATATATATTATTTAAGATAAGATTTGTTCTCCAAATAACATATTTTACTTTCTTTGTAGGGCCGTGGTGGGAAAGGCTCGATTTTTGTTTGGGCATCAGGTAACGGAGGTCGCCAGGGTGATAACTGTGACTGTGACGGTTACACAGACAGCATTTACACCATCTCAATCAGCAGTGCCTCACAGCAGGGACTGTCCCCGTGGTACGCTGAGAAGTGCTCCTCCACTCTGGCTACAGCGTACAGCAGTGGAGACTACACTGACCAGAGGATTGTAAGTGTTCACATGTTTGTGCTGACAATAATTCAACCAATAACTGGATTTTACTTCCTGATTTTTCTTGTTATTCTTCTCTCTCAGACGAGTGCAGATCTTCACAACGAGTGCACGCAGACTCACACTGGAACGTCAGCTTCTGCCCCGCTGGCTGCTGGGATATTTGCTCTGGCGCTGGAACAAAAGTATAAAGCTCTTACTGTTGTATCTGAAATATTTGCTAGAATAATAAATGTGATTTTTTTATGTTTTATAAATACTCACCTCTCTGTCCTTGTTTGTCACCTCAGCCCTGATCTTACCTGGAGAGACCTGCAGCACATCGTAGTCTGGACATCAGAGTTTGATCCTTTAGCCAATAACCCGGGCTGGAAGAGGAACGGAGCAGGACTGATGGTCAACAGTCGCTTTGGTTTTGGACTTCTCAATGCCAAAGCCCTCGTGGACCTTGCAGACCCAGACACATGGAAGCATGTGCCAGAAAAGAAGCAATGCATCGTTAGGGATGATTCTTTTCAGCCAAGGTAAGCCCAGATCTTACAGTTACCCATTGTAAAACGACCTCTTTGCTGTTGTTGGTCTGTTTAACAAAGAATAAAAAATATCAAATCAGAAACATAGAACTAAGTGTATTAACCAATTTAGCAGAATACAACACTTTACTGTGATTAGCTCTCTGTAAATAACCAATGTTGCTTTAAAATCTATATATTATGAGAGTCTGTGATTGTCAATAAGCAAACTGTAGGTCAGAAATCCTGCACGCAGATAAAATGATTTATATTTACCAAATGTAATCACTAAAGTGAGAAACAACATGAAGGCTCAGATGTCTGTGCTTCCCACAGGGAGTTAAAAGCAGCAGGAGAGATTACTATAGAGATCCCAACCAAAGCCTGTGTAGGACAAGAGAATGCTGTCCACTCCTTGGAACACGTCCAGGTGGAGGCCAGCATCGAATACACCCGGAGAGGAGACCTGCACATCACACTCACCTCCCCAGCTGGTTAGTAACATGTACACAACTGCACATAAACACAAAAACATAACAACAAATCTTTCATATGATTGGTTCTTTTGGGTTTTGCTTCAGGTACTACTACAGTACTTCTGGCCGAGCGCGAAAGGGACACTTCGTCCAACGGTTTCAGGAACTGGGACTTCATGTCAGTCCACACTTGGGGAGAAGATCCTGCAGGAACGTGGACCTTAAAGATAACAGATACTGTGAGTTTTATACACATGGACTTGTTCTTACTTTATTAGAGACTCACGTTCACATTTCTTTGTGTTTTCTTCTGCCTCCATATTGAACGGCTCTTCTTTCCCCTCACAGTCGGGCCGTATGGAAAACAAGGGACGGATCTTGAACTGGAAGTTGATTCTCCATGGAACATTAGAAAAACCGGAACACATGAAGAAACCTCGAGTGTATATTCCTTACAACGCTGTGCAAAATGACCGTCGAGGTGTGGAACATATGGACGACATGATGGAGGTAGGTCAAAGAGTCCGTGGCTTGGATACTGGAAGAGACCAAATAAAACAAAACATTGATCTAAATGTGTGTCCTGGGGATTTGTTTTGTGTCAGAGTGTGTAATGATCATACACTGTGTCTTCTGTTTGTCTACTGATAAAGGAGCCAACACAGGCACGCCCACCTGAGAAGGCTGAGTCTGTGAAAACTTCACCTCCAGATTCAAAGATGATGTCACAAACGCACTTAAACTCCCTGTACTCCCCCTCACTGGCTCTGCTGCATCTCCTGCAGACAGCCTTCAACAGACAGGCCACTGCACCGCAGCAGCCCCGTGCTGCACCGCGGCCCTCCTCACTTTGGAGGAACCAGCATCCAGACAAGGACATCTTCCCTCCTCCCACCAAATTCCCTGCACAAAAGCTGTACCAAGCTCTGGACTTGATCAACAAGTACCACGGCCCAGAGGATAGTCTCTACAGCGACTACAGCGATGGATTCTATAACGCCAAGCCGTACAGGCACAGAGACGACCGACTGCTGCAGGCGCTGTTTGAGATGCTGGATGATGATCGGAAGTGATTATGAAGAGCAGATGCAGAAGGAGAAGATGGAGCAGAAGAACAAGGCAAAGAGATGAAAGAAAAAGATGTTATAGAATCAGAAAGCAAAGAGGAGAAGATGAGAAATACCCAAAATGCTGCATTTCTAATCCTGTTCTGAACCATCACCTTCTGTTAATTATTTCTTCAATCATTTCAGTGTAAATTCTTATTGTGATTCAAATATGGACTTATTTAGAGCCTTTGTGCTGCAAAGTGTATCTTTATGTGGTGAATCTAAAAGCATTTATTCAGAAACCAGGTGGTAGGGAGCTTATGGTGGTCTTGGTTCTCTTCTCTTTACTGCCTGCCCCAGCATGCCACTTTAAAAATATTAGTTCCACAGTAGTATCTGTGTTTATATATCATCCAGAGACAATGATTATCAATTTCTAGGTTTGGACACCAATTTTAAAATCCTATTTTAACAGAATTCTCACTTCATTTCTACTGAGAATAAATTGATCTGACAAAACTGACATTAAATAATTGAAATCAGCGATATCATTAGAAATAAACTAAATATAAAATTGTTTGAAAAATGTCCATATTTTGTCAACAAAAAAGTAGCAAAAGACTTATTTTCTGTACGCTTGCAATGAAATAGAGAAGTATATTTTATTGTAAAAATCTATTAGCAGTTGCTACCTGATGATATGAATTAGTAAAAGATTAAAATCTTTAATATTGGTAATAAAAAACACCCAAGTAAGAGATTCACTTTCTTCTGCAGTTAGTTTAATTTTTTATCAGTGTGATGTTGCATTAGAGAAACTATTTTTCTAAGACCATTACAATGATGAAATTAAGTACAAGACATTTGGGAATTTATTTTATTTTTTTATTATTTGTGGCACATTTGGCTCAGAATGGAACTGCATATCATAGCGGCACACAAACACTGCCAGAAACGAGTTGTCAGAAAGCTTCAGTTAGGCTGAAATGTTACCTAACACCTGTAATCCACCAACTAAAAATCTTTCTGGTAATCCATGAAGGTTTATTATAATTAAACTTCTTCTCTGGTATTATTACATGTTTGTGTCTGTGGGTTTATCACAGTGCAGGAAGCTGTCTAGAATAGAGGTTCAGCACTGCAACATTCAGCCACATTCATGTGGAACGCCTTAATTTATCCTCTATTAAACATGTGCATTCATATCCACGTGGTGTAAATCTATTTACTGCCATGTTTGTCACATGATTTGTCATGAAACCTTGATGCAGACTCTCTTTAATCTGACTTGGAGTCATGATGAAGCGCTTTGTGCTCCCTGTAGTTTATCCAGTCTCTTAGAGTAACGTGCCGATTTCTTTCTTTTGATTTTCTTTTCAGTCAAACATTGTTTACACAAAATAATATGTTTCAATTTCTGTATAGATGTGTAAAAAATAAGAAATATATATATGAGATTTATGAAAATAAACAGCAAGGTTACAATCTGAGTGTGCAGTGTCAAGATGGATGGATGGATGGATGATGGATGGATGATGGATGGATGGATGGATGGATGGATGGATGGATGGATGGATGGATGGATGGATGGATGATGGATGGATGGATGGATGGATGGATGGATGGATGGATGGATGGATGGATGGATGGATG
>SSNP01000170.1:0-22845 GCA_006937955.1 Pachypanchax playfairii | reverse complement strand
GATTCACATCTGGTGGATGGAGGGATGGATGGATGGGTGGATGGATGGAGGGATGGATGGATGGAGGGATGGATGATGGATGGATGGATGGAGGGATGGATGGATGGATGGATGGATGGATGGATGGATGGAGATGGATGGATGGAGGGATGGATGGATGGATGGATGGATGGATGATGGATGATGGAGGGATGGATGGATGGATGGATGATGGATGGATGGATGGATGGATGGATGGTGGATGGATGATGGATGGATGGATGGATGGATGGATGGATGGATGGATGGAGGGATGGATGGATGGATGGATGTAGGAGGGATGGATGGATGGATGGATGGATGATGGATGGATGGATGGATGGATGATGGATGGATGGATGGATGGATGGATGGAGGGATGGATGGATGATGGATGGATGGATGGATGATGGATGGATGGATGGATGGATGGATGGATGGATGGATGATGGATGGATGGATGGATGGTTGATGGATGGATGGATGGATGATGGATGATGGAGGGATGGATGGATGGATGGATGGATGATGGAGGGATGGATGGATGGATGGATGGATGGAGGGATGGATGGATGGTGGATGGATGAGGGATGGATGGATGGATGGATGGATGGATGGATGGATGGATGGATGATGGATGGATGGATGGATGGATGGATGGATGGATGGATGGATGGATGGATGGATGGATGGATGGATGGATGATGGATGGTGGATGGATGGATGGATGGATGGAGGGATGGATGGATGGATGGAGGGATGGATGGATGGATGGGGATGGATGTATGGAGGGATGGATGGATGGATGGATGGATGAGGAATGGATGGATGGATGGATGGATGGATGGATGGATGATGGATGGATGGATGGATGGATGATGGATGGATGGATGGATGGAGGGATGGATGATGGATGGATGGATGGAGGGATGGATGGATGGATGGATGGATGGATGATGGATGGATGGATGATGGATGATGGATGGATGGATGGATGGATGGATGGAGGGATGGATGGATGGATGGATGGATGGATGATGGATGATGGAGGGATGGATGGATGGATGGATGGATGGTGGGTTGGAGGATGGATGGATGGATGGATGGATGGATGGATGATGGATGGATGGATGGATGGATGGATGATGGATGGATGGATGATGGATGGATGGATGATGGATGATGGAGGATGGATGGATGGATGGATGGATGGATGGATGGTGGATGGATGGATGGATGGGGGGGGGGAGGGGGGGATGGAGGGATGGATGGATGGATGGAGGGAGGATGGAGGGATGGATGGATGGATGGATGGATGGATGGATGGAGGGATGGATGGATGGATGGATGGATGGATGGATGGATGGATGGAGGGATGGATGGATGGATGGATGGATGGTACTAGTAACTATGTTTTTGTTTGTTTGCAAATGTCTAAAATAAAGATTACGTTTTTGCTAATACACGTTGTAGCTTCACAATGTGCGACACGTTTTGATCATGTGCTGAGAAAATATTATGACTGAACTGAAATTTCAGACTTCAGCTATTGAAAATCTACAAATATATTACTTATATGTAGTTATATACATTTTAAAGAAATGAAAAAAAAAATAAAGACATTGATTACTTCTCCATAGATCACAGATTTGTGTGTTTACCTGTTGATTCAGGTAAACGGGAGGGGATTTAACAGAGAAGATACACTGAAAGATGTCCAACTGTTTATACATTTAAAGATCTAAAAGCTTCACATTTATTTTGAATCAGAAGGAGATTTGACTTATTTTTGATGTTTTTAAAAAGTTTGTATTTTTTCTACAGGTGTATCCAATTAAACTTTGTTTCTGATCTCTGTTTGTCCTTTGATGAATGAATGGCTCCATCTTGTGGACAAAACTAATATTACACAGGGCTGAAGATGATTCTGTTTGTAAAAATGAGCATTTCTCTTGAGTTTTTTCAACATTATTATTATTATCTGAATCTCTAATATAATTAGTGATATTATGATATTTTAAATAACAAAAAACAATGAAAAATAAGAATATTTAGTGAGTTTCTGTTAGGACTATAATTTCTACAATTTAGACTCCCAACATAGAAAAGAAGACAGATTGTTAATCCTTGCCATCTTTGATTGTGTTACCTCATTGTAATGTCTTTCTTTGATTGTATTATTATATTTTCAACTCCTCCTCCTCCCCACATCTGGCTGCTTTGGTTGTGCTCCAAACGGGAATGCTGCACGAACCTCAGAGGGAATGTGAGTAGGGGGAGCTGGAAACAAGATATGTGAAGAAAAGAGAGTGAAGAAAAACAACGTCAGGGGATAAAATGTGAAAGCGAGTTTAGAAAACTAATGGCTGAAACGAAAATGACTTTAACAGCATGTTTCCGGGTGGAGACGGGGTGAGCTACCAAGAAATACACAACAAATATTGTTCAGTGGAAAAGAAGTTTGAGAGTCTTCCACCTCTCTGACTGTGAGTTTGTCCACAACATGGCACTTTTCCTGCTCTGCAAGACACCGACAGGTCAGTATATCTACATGTCCTCTGCTCCTCCTCTTCTGCTTTTATCATGTGTTTTTCCATCGCCACTCGTGGATCAGCATCAGCATTAATGTGCATGTTTTATGAAAGTGGAGCTGGTTTTAAAACATAGACACTGGAATGGATTCAAATAAAATAAAGCATAACATCAACAACGCCTGCAGTGTTTTGTTTTTTGTCTTCTAACAGGTTCATTCAGAATGACTCGAATGCAGCTGATCCTGTGCTGTTTTTTTCTGTCTCTTATCATATGTAAGTGTACAGAAGAACATGTTCTAACTCTTTGTATCAGGACACAACATGCATATACTAATATGTTCTAAAAACAACTGTGCTGTCAACTTTAAAGTGACCTCAATGAGATGAGTTCTAAACAGAAGTTGTGATTGTTTTGTTTCTGATGGTCTATTTGGAATAAGCTATAAAAATATCTCCTCCGTATAAATACTGAATGTATGAACAACAAGATGAAAGTTTTTGCTTCTTATGAAGCATCTCAGAAAAAAGAGTAACCTCTCGTCTCTTTAGACTTCTTTAATGGACGTAAAGTCGCGACGGGACTGGACTCAGCTCATCCTGTTCATCGGGCTTTGGGAATGGAAGAGGAAAGAATTCTGAAAGACATGACGGTGGTGAAGGCAGCAGAGTTCCAAACTCCAGAGGAGACACCATGGGGAGCTCCTTTAGTGTGGGGTGACAGCAGAAACTCAGCGCTGCAGAGGGCCAAACTCTCAGAACAAGGAATCCACATCGGTTTGTTGACTCTGGTGGTGGGAACATACGCCCGCTTTGTCCGACCTTTCCTACATTCAGCTGAAACCCATTTTCTTCCTGGTCAAATGATCACGTATTACGTTCTCACAGACAATCCTCGTACTCTGGATCCCCCAGTTGACCTGGGGCCTGGACGACAGGTGAAAGTGTTTCCGGTTGCAGAACTGCCCGGATGGGAAGGGTTGGCTTATCGTCGGATGGTCCTGTTTGCTGACGCCATCCGGGACTTGATTGACAGCGAGATAGAGTACATCTTTTGTGCTGATGTTGATCAGGAGTTTGTAGGCCCTGTCGGAGAGGAAATCCTTAGTAACCTAGTAGCTACGTTACACCCAGAAGTCTATGGAATGCCACGAAATACGTTCCCTTATGAAGAACAAGAACTTTCATCAGCTTGCGTGGAGGAAGACGAGGGAGACTATTATTACACCTCTGAGTTTTATGGTGGGTCGGTATCTGAGATGCGCCGACTAACTCATGACTGTTCTATGATTATTCTTCAGGATGAGGCAAACAAAGTGAAAGCCATAAGCTTGGAGGAAAGCTACATAAACCGCCACCTGATCGACCACAGGCCAACCCGCGTGCTGTCACCAGAGTACAGCTGGTGGGATTCACCCCTAACGGCTCGTGTGCCTACAAAAAGACTTGTCTCCATGGGAAGGCAATGTGCAGCCTATGATCTGCAGAAGAGAGAACAGAAATGTTGAAACAATGAAACAGAATGGACTTCTGAAAACTAAATGCTCTGAAGTATAAAAATGTCAAAGAGGGTTTTCTATCATCTTGTAGAGGAGAAAATATTTTCAAACGGTGTTATAACAAGATAGTAAATGAAGAGAAACTAAATGCTGCAGACATCTTTAAAAAAAAAGATTCTCTTTTTATAATCTGTATTCAATTAAGAACAAACATCTACACTGAATTAAAGATCCATTTGTGTCAACAGTGCCATTGCATGTTTCCTATCTCGCTCACTGGCTGACAAAAAGAAATTGACCTGTCTCTTTAAACAAAGCTTTGTCCTCCATTAATGTCAGTCTCACAGATACTGCTCCAGTGGCTTTGTGGTCAGCTGCGATAAGAGACAACAGTAAGTGCACACTTTCCCCAGAGTGGCCAATCATTAACCAAAAGAGCTGCTGTTTCAAGGTCTTTAAAGACCAGGTGGGTGAATACAGATCCAACAGGGAGATGTTTTTTTATCAGGCTGCACGTGTCTAAAAGCTGGAGCTTCAGTAATGTATACATTTAGAACATATTTAATGAAAACTATTGATTGTCTCATATTTAAAAAGACCTGATTCTGGTTGTTGTCTGCCTTCATCTGTCCCACAAACACACTCCCACATTCACACGTTGTTCTCGTCTTTGTGTGTGCTGTGTTTTTTTATGGGCGGGTTAAAGAGGAGCAGATGTTTTTTTCTCACTGCCAACAAAATCTGTCCTCAGGGCCAGACCGCCACGTGGAGTGTAGAAGGGGATCAACTTCAAATAATCTGATACGTCCTGGGAGAACATCCCAAACGGACAAACCAAATCCTCTTCAACTGTTCAAATTATAACAAAAATGCTCAATGAACTGCTTCTACCCCATCAAACTTTGCCCACACACAATCACATGTCACTGTGATTCTGAAGGGGAAATAATTCAGGAACATTTTCTCATTTTTATTGATCAGCTTTCATCAGAAGCTGTTAAATATGTTTTAAAACATGATCTTTTTTAAACTTAAGTACAGCATGATGTTAGAAAAGCCTTGTAGTTTGTCACGCTCTAAGCTCTCGCACACCTCCACAAGCTTTTAGAACATGATTGGATCTAGATACATTTGGAAAACTCCCCATTAGTGTAAAGTCTATTATGACACCACCACCACTTGCCACTCTCCACAAAAAAACAAAAAATGCTAATAAAATACTTCAAAATATACGGGTATATTTTTCTGATATAAATAGGATATATATTACATAGTTTGTGTGTTAAAAGTTATTTTATTCATCCATGCTGTCTATGGTCAGAGCCTACGGTTATTGGTCACGTGTTTCCTCCTCAGGGCGCAGAAATCTTTGCTCACAGACTCTCGCTTTAAGTTGGACATGCGCAGTTGGGTCTCTTCAATACAAACAGATAGGAGCTTCTCAGGCGCGGCCAGCCTGCGCCCAAAGCTGAGTGCAGCTGGATTTACACGTCACTGCCCTCGCGCCGTGATGTCACTGCCACCGTCGGTCACAAGGCGCGGCGGAGTGATTTCGAGTTTGTGCGGGAGATGGAGACGAACAAAGGAGAACGAAGCAAAATGGAGACGGAGAAATTAAACAATTCTGTGAAGTCTCTTAAAAATTTTCATTTGAGAGGAGAACATTTCAAGAGAAGCTTGAGGTGAAGCAGCCTGGACCTGATCAGCCGGACATCACCATTCGCCAGCAGTCCAAAGACAGAGGACGAGAGTACAGCACAAGTTAAGCAAACAACACCTGAAAATCTTCAGCCCTCACAAGATTTTTATTGTTTCTATTTGTTTAAATATGCTAATGTGACACCATTAGTACATTATCTGCTTGCTATTTTTTTATGATTATTTTGTGAGCTATAGCCCCCCCTGGATAAAATGACACCAGCAGCCACTGCTGTAAAATAAGCTGTTTTTTTGTCCCTGCAACATAACCCTCTTTACAACTCCAGCTTGTTCCCATGACAACCCAGCTATGCCTGTCCCTGATTGCACTTTGCTTATCAGAATCCAAATTAGAATCTGCTTTATTTTTTGCCAAGTACATTACACACAATGAATTTTGCTCCACATTTGCTCTTGTACTTATAGACAGTCATGTAAAAATAAACAGACATGAGATGCATTTAGCAGCATCGCCCACCATAAATGTCTGATTGATGTTTGAAGCTTGTTTATACAGATAAAAGTTCAACCTCTGCTGAACCTTCTTAATGACTGTCTGTGTTGGCTGAACATTTCAGAAGTTTAACAAATAGATCGTTGGAGAAGCAGCTGTTTGTGTAGAGGGAGAATAGCAGGGGGACAGGACACATCCCTGGGGGGTGCCAGTGCTGATGGTCCAGGCTGGGGCCTTTCTGCATGGAGATTGCACGTTCTCCACGTGCATGTGTAGGTTTTCTCTGAGGACTCCAGCACAGACCAAAAATATGCTTGGCAACTCTAAATTGTCTCTATGTGTGAGTGTGTGCATAACTGGTTGTTTGTCTCTGTGGCCCTATGATAGACTGGTGATCCGTCCAGATGTGACCCCGCCTCTCGTACAATGACGACTGGAGATTGACACCAGCTCCTCGTGACCCTGAACAGGAATAAGAAAGTAAAGAAAATGACTGACTGACTTCTATTTTTACTTTTTTTTACATTGTCAGAGCAACAGGCAAATGTTTGGACACACCCAGAGGAGAAGGACCCAACAATGGCTGATAAGGACCCAGAGGGCTTTTATATAGAAAATATCAGAGAAGGATCATAAAAATATGTTTAAATAATTAACAGGAAACACTCACTATAAACAAGAATACTGTATAAATTTCTAATAACATCTCATTATGAAATAAGTAGGGCCGGGACTTTAACGCGTTAATTAAGATTAATTAATTACACAAAAATAACGCGTTAATTTTTTTTAATGCATTTTAATCGCACTTATTTAAGCACTGCAGAACATCTCTCATGAGTTTCAGCGGACCGATTATACTGGAGCACCTACCAGCGTTCATTATTTAGGACAACAACAAACCACAGTGAACATGAATGAAGAAGCAACCGCTTTGATTGGCCCCGTGGATGGGAAGTTTTGTTATAAAAAATGACTGGATGGAAGCGTGGATAAGAACATGTGTGCAAGATATGCAGCAAGGAATTTGCACATCACCGCAGCACATCGGGCCTGAAGTATCACCTCAATGTTAAACATATAGCAGCTAGCATGGACGTTAGCCCGACTCCGAGTACAAGTGTAGACATTTTCTACACTTAATGCACTGGTCTGTTGGACTTGGTTGATTGGTGTATTCAGTCATGATTCAATGGTATACTAAAAATCCGTTTGAAAGAAATTCTCACTGTTCTCTGGTCAAATATTTATATGCAATTAAAATGCGATTAATTTTGATTAATTAATTACAAAGCCTCTAATTAATTAGATTAAAATTTTTAATCAAGTCCCGGCCCTAGAAATAAGTTGTTAATTCATACTATGGAGGTATTTTTCATCAGGGCAGCATAAATCACCAGAACACCACTTCCTGTTGAGACCTGAATTACTGAAGTTATTTAGTCTATTGTAAAACCATCAGAGACGTCCAGAGTGTCTGATATGAAGCTGAACATGTTTTTTTCAGCGAGTATCCACTTAGTTTTAAAACTGTAGCTTAAAGTTTTAAAAGTTATTTTGTACTGCTTTATTCCCTGGATGGAGGATTTTTGGGGACAAGGATGATGGTGGAGCTTTTGAGACAGGATGGGACTTTGCAAAGCTCCAGTTAAGGTGTTGAAGATTCTTATGAAGATGGGAGCCAACTGCTCAGCGCAGACCTTTAGACAGGAAGAAGACACACCACGTGGACCTGGAGCCTTCCTTTCTATTTGTCTTCTAAAGAGTTGAAACACCTTGTACTCAAAGAACTTTAGAACTGGAGGTTGGATAGTTGGGAATGGCAGTGGTGGTGGAGAACAGTTGATGATATCCATCTGAACAGCAGTTTATCAAAGCTGCAGTAGAATGTTCAGATTCTCTGTTGATACCCTGCAGGCTGGGGGATGGGATCCTGTTGTTGGTGGTGTTTTTCAGACGCTGCCATACTGAATGGGAGTCATTGACTGAGAAGTGACTCTTCAGCTTTTCAGAGTACAACTGCTTTCCTGCTCTGGTTTCCTTGTTCAGTGTATTTGTGGTCTGGTTGTACAGGAGTCTGTTCCTGCAGCTGTTTGCATTCTCTTTGATTTGTCTGAGCCGCCTCAGTTTTGGGGGGTGAACCAGGGTTTGTTGTTGTTGAATGTGCAGAAGGTTTTAGTTGCCACACACAGGTCATTACAAACTATTGTGCAACATGTCACACTGTCTGTGAGTTCATCTGAGTTTGATGCAGCAGCTTCAAAAACAGTCCAATGAGTGCAGTTGAAGCAACCTGTAGTCTCTCTTTTGTCTCAGTCGTCCATCTTCTCAGACCGCAGGCTTCATACATTTGAGCTTCTGTCTGTAGGGAGAAGATGAACCATGCAGTGATCAGACAGACCCAAAACTGCATGTTAGATTGAATGATTGGCGTCCTTTATGACAGTGTAACAATGATCTGTGATATCACGGTCTCATGTTGGACAGGTAACATGCTGTCGGAATTTTAGAAGCTCATGTTTGAGGTTTGCTCATTGAAGTACACCAGAACAATGAGCAGAGAATTTTTTCCACCTTGGTTATCTGGTCAGCAGGTCTGTTAAAGCCTCAGTGATGCAGGCCTGCAGTGGAAAGTAAACACCAACCAGAATAAATGAGGAATTATTTGTTAGTTATTTGGAAATTATAAATTGGTCTTTGGTCTGGATATGTGCATACATGATTGTTTGTATTTTGCATCTCTGCATTGGTCCTGTCATCTGTCTAGGATGAACCCTGACTGCCAGAAAGAAGCACAAACCCTACAAAAACCCTGAACAGGATCATGCTATACAGAGAATTAATTGAAGGTTGTAAAACACCACATTATGATAATAAACCTAAAGGAACATATAAAACACAGACTTTATTCTATTTATTGTGTATATCATTCATCATGAATGAGAGAGTTGTATTTATTTGGCTGCAGTTTACAATTTATGTCACTAGATGTCACTATATCCCACACACTGGACCTTTAAACAAACCCAAGAAAACTACAAATATGTTTCAGAATTAATACGGTTAGTGTGAACATATGTGTTGAACCTAACTTTAACTTTTTTAAATTAGATTTGGAAGTTCTGTTTAGCTCAATGTGTTAAACAGGTTTTCCATGCACAGAAACTGAGGCCTGCTATCAGGGCCCTTTGCTGCATCCTGCACTCCTCTCTCAGACCACTTTCCTGTCTCTTCCCCAAATTCACATAAAAGTCTCTACTGCCCTCCAAAAACTAAAATAGAACCAACCCAAAAAACATGTATCAGTAAGTAAGTATGATACCAAGCATTTTTATATATATTAGCAAACATCTCTCACCCTTCTATCTCACTGACTCATTTACATTTACTCATTACAGTTTCTTGAGAAATGTACGGTCTTTTGCATTATTATACAAATGGTTCAGTTATGTAAATATTTCTTATGTTTATGTCATTCTTACTTTGCTCATACTCTTCACATCTTCAGCCCAAGACAAATTCCTCAATAATGCAAATAATCCTTGGAAATAAATTGATTCTGATTTTATTGTTTAAATAAGTCTCAGCAAAAGTAACGAAGTTCAAAAACTGCTGCCAGTGTTACTTTTACTAAATTTGATTAATATTTCTGAACTGTGCCATTTTAATAATTTAATCATACAGGTTTGTTTATAGTTGCACCAAATTCTTTCTGACTGGATGGTAGATAATGTTACTGATGGACTTTCCAGTCCCATCCTGCAGTGGTTTGCTAAATAATTTGCTCCAATGACCAGACAAAGCAATAAACTGTGAAAGCCCTTTGCTTTGAGCAGAATAAAACCAACAGATAAACTCTTCCAATATTTAGCCAAAAGCAACGATTATTAAAAATCTTTGAATTGCAAAACCCAAGTTATTTACGTTTTCTCAAATTTTTCATCAGTTCTTATGTCTTTTACTTGATAGCTTGTTCTCCTGGATGTTTTTTTATAAAGGTAGACTTACCATAGTGCATGAAATACATATATAGTGGTTGTGCTGTATTACCTTTATACATCAACACCATGCATGACCCCAAACTGTCTCCAAAACCTGTTTTATCACCTGAGGCACAACTACCCAGGGTTCCTGTGAAGCTCTATGAATGTGTTTGCATCTGCGGGTTTCGGGTAATTAAAAAGTTAAAGGTACCGAGAGCAAAAACCCGAAGCTCCTAACATCATACTAATTATTTTCATCCTTTGTTTCCCACGCTCATGCAGACTTGGAAAATCTAATTCAATAGCTTCTCATATCTTTTAAGATTGTGTAGGAACCCAGTTGAATGCAAAATAATAAATATAATCAAAAGGTGTTTTTATAATAGATTCGTTTTCTAACCTGTTTTCAAAAACAGCTGCTTTTCACTAGCATAGTTGTGTAACCATTTTTGTCTTGAAAATACTTGTGACTTGTTATTTTGGATTTCAAGTCCAGCAACATACCTGACTAAATTGACGTTTTCTTTTTCTCCTTCTTTAGAAAACTAAGTAAATGTTGAGATAAGCTTTAGATCTTTACTCTAACAAGTTATTTCCCATCAGCTATGCCTCTGGCAGAAAAGCTGTTGTTTTCACAGGAACTTCTTATTTATCTAGAAATTCTAACCAAAATCAATCTTTGAATCAGGTGTTTGAGCAGGACAGCAGTCCATAATTCCTTCTGATTGTTTTTTACTTTGATGCATGTGCACTAAAGCAGAAAGGTCCATGGATGCAGTAACCTCAGGTGATTTGATGACATTGGTCACAGATCTGAATCAAACTCTTTATCTTCAATTGGTTCCAGGGACCAGAGACTTTTTAACATGTGTATGTAAAGAATCATGTGCGTATTCATGACTTTTCTTTGAATTTCTTCTTTTAGGGTCCTAATTCCAATACAATTGTTGGAGGACGTAGTAATAAAATGTTGGCAAAGTAGCAACAAATTATACACAACATTAAATTGCAGTACACACTAGAATCTAACAATAACCAAGAGAAACTGAGGACTATGTAAACAGAGAGGAGTGATTAGTGGATGAGAGGCAGGTGAGCAGATTGGGAGATGAAGAGCAGGTGTGTACAGCTGAAAAAAACAATGAACAAATGACAAAGGAAGTAAATTGAATCAAACTGGACGTGAGAAAATATAAAAAAAAAAAAATAAAACACAAACATTCCCAATCTGAGAATGTTTTGTATTTGTTTACATAAAAAAGATCATATCCAGTTAGAGACATTTCAAATTACTGAGTATTTTCAAATAATTTCGCATTATCTAAGATAACAAAGTCATGTGCTTATTTGAAGCTCACTTTTACATTTTTTTACATTATGTACATTTTATTGATGTGAACTTTGTTGAGTTTCACATTTTGTAGAAATACTATGAATCCATTTAATGACAGTTATTTCAGTCCATATACTGTTTCCTGGGATGTATTTCATAAAGTGGGTTTAGTGGAAAACTTTGAGTTAGTTAAGCCTGAGATGAGGATACTCTGGTTTTTCAGTTTCACAAAGCGAGTTCAGTGTAACTCTGAGTCGGTTACCAGGGCAACACACTCCAGGAACCTAACCTGCTCGCCAGCAGGTTTGTTTGACACAACTCAGAAATTCTCCTGCTCTTCACACGTCTTTCATATGACCCATGATGGACATGCTGTCCACACTGAGACAATTCTGTGTATTTCCATGTCTACTTAGTGTCATAGTAAGTTGTTGGTTAATGCTGAATAGGTAAGCTGTGCTGTGGAGGTTGATGGACCCTCTTCCTCATTAATGGACCCTTATCATTTCCATCATGTTCTGTTGAAGAGAAACAAGCTGCAGGTTGGACTGGATCAACATTATTAACTAAAACCTGAAACTGAAATCTTTTTGCAACTGTTGAGTTGCACCTGTGTGCTCAGAAACATATAGAATATAAATGTTGAATGAGTGGAACATTTATTTGTTTCCTCTAATTAATACTCACACATTGACTAGATCAGTAATTTTCTGCCACACGATCTCTCTCTCTCTCTCTTTTGCTGCTGCTTTTTTTTCACATACAGTCATTAAAAGATCCAGTTCTACTGGGAAGCAGTAGGGGGCGCTAACCTTTAGTCCACTGGTTGCCATGGTGAATCATGTTATCTGTGTTCCATTGATGAGGGCTTCTTATATCCTCATGCACAAGTGTAACTCTGTTTCACTTTGACTCAGAGTTGATTAAACTAATGCTTAACAGCTGTTCTGAAACCGAAAACTCTGAGTTTGACAACTGAGAGTTGGTCAACTTTGAGTTCAGGTTTTGATTTAGAGTTTGTTAAACCTGCTTTGTGAAATACACCCCTGGTGTTCAGAAAGTCTATTCTTAGCTAGCTTAATAATGCTAAAAAAATAAATATTTATGTAAACAGTAACACCTATTTTTCTTTTTTAAGGTCTTAAAGAGTCCCTTCCATTAAAAACAGTGTTTCTGAGGTTTGTGTTGAATATTTTAGTTCCACAGGTGTTCTTACCTTCATAGTGGGTGAAAACAGGTCAACAACTTCTCTTTCAGTTTTAATCTCTCAAACTACGCAGGTGGTGATAAAACCCGAGTTCTCCCGAGTTCTAACGACCTGTATCTGTTTCATCACAACTCCTTTGTTCGTTAGTATTCATCAGCTCCTGCAGTTGAAACCACACCTAGCATGCTGCTGGCTAAAAGCTGTTAGCATAAGACGTAGCAAACAGGAAGAGAGAACGTTTGACGTTGCCATGCACAGCGGGGCAGGAATCAGTATACCTTGCTCTCATAGGCTAGCTTGTTAGCCAATCAGAGTCCAACAAATTAGAATAATGAATATAAACGAGCTGCTGCTTGAAGCCTGATGGAAGGAGCCGGAACCACCCGAATTTTGACACAGACAGATTGAAAGGTCTGTTAATCAGTGTTTCCTGACGTTTTTTAGATATAAAATGTTTCATATTACTGGTTAATACTTAAGAAATAACCACAAAGTCATGAAATTTGTATGAAGTGGCCTCTTTAAGCATTTCTGTGAAAACTTTAGCAGATATAGATGGAGAAAAAATGCTTTTCACACAGTGTAGGATTCAATGAAATAAGCAGTTCTCTGAAGAAAAGAAGCAAAGCATAAGAGCAATCCATTTATTTGTTTTTACCTGTTTGATGCAGGAAGTTGGGGACCATCTCCAGGGTGAGAGACAAACCCAGGACAGACCAGTCCATCACAGAGACACACAGAGACAAATAATCAGAGATTAAGATTATATATAAAAACATTAGAATGCATTTCTGACATTAAATTAAATCAGATGATGGCTGCAGTTAAACTTTTGTTTTTTTTATTAGAGAGCTTTTCCATTGATGGGATTTTTCGAGGAACCTTTAAATGTTGACAGAGATGATTATGGAGACACTTTGGAGGGCGTTAGCTCGGTTTAAGTTTACTTTAACTTAGTGAAAAATCACATGAAAAAGAAAACAACACCTTTGACTGTTAACCCTATGAACTGGAAACAGAGTAGGACCATATTTTTCACTGCAACTTGTATCTCTTATTGAACAATTACAATTAAAATTCTTTTGGAAACAATTAGAAATTAGAAACAAAACAACTAATGTTAAGATATTCGTAACTTCTTAAATTATGCATCCAACTAAAGGCTAAACTTATTGTTTGCACAGCAGACAACCTGTCAGACAGCATTTTGACATTTGCATGGATTCAAAGAACAAAACGGTGCAATAAAAGAAACATAACGTTGCAAACCCAGCAGGTGTTTCACTATTCTGCAGCTAGATACACTGACATTAATCCACACTGCTTATAAAGTCTGGTTTTCCGTCACATGCATGCAACCCGGTTTATTTGAGCGATGGGGAAACAGACGTTTTAACAAAATTTTAACAGATTTGGTTGAAAAAAAAATGTTTTTCAACTTCTGACCTGTGTATGTGTAACTGAGTGACTAGTCCGGGGGATGGGTGCGGTGAAGAGCTGCGGTAATCTGTTGGATTCACACATGCCTTTCCCCACCCTACCCAGGGCTACACCACTAATCACCATGTCAAGGGGACTGACGCTGCAAGATAGTCCAGCTGACATGGAAAACACATGTAACTATTGTACTAATATCATTTCAAATGTATATTATCAAACAATTCTCATTAAAGAGATTATACAGAGGGAGTTGAATAAATGTAAACAACTACCTCTAAGTGTCATAATGATCCCATGCACAGTACAGGGAAGTGTGTGAGGAAGGTTTGGAATGTTTATTATAGTAGTTTTCCTCTTTATAACAAATCCCACACCTTGTCTGAAAGAAAGTGAGTGTTCACTGCAGTATAGTCACAAAAGCTTCCTCTAACATTTTCACTCAGCTACAATTAGTTTTCCCATGTCAGCAAAATGCAGCAGTAGGGTTGTGTGTGTGCGTGTGCATATTTGTGTGTTGTTTAACAGAAATGTTATGCATTTAAAGGGTAAAAGGAACTAAAATAGTTAAAAGTATTCTTGAAATTATATGTTGAAAAGGCCAATCGTGAGTCACAAAAAAACCCAAACATGCCATGATACAGGACAGATTAACCTCTTGATTTACAATATAAAAATAACGAGCGTTTGATATAATTTGGGATAAGATAAACTGTTTTGTTTGAAAGCAAAGCAGGTGAATGTATGAGTGAGCAGCCCTGTGGGCAGCTGTAATCCCTCCCAGCAGCAGAGTGAAACCCGGGTTGCTAAATGCCTCCTCACAGGGACGATGGTGGAGAGCTGCTAAACATGGCGGCTCTCTCCGAGGATGGGAGGTACGGATTAAATTGTAGCCAACAGACCGCACAAAGAGTCACCGTGCTGCACGTTAAATTGACCGAAACAGCGCTGAGAGCGATTGAAAACCACCAAAACAACTCTGTGAGTAAAACCGACATTATTGTGAATATTATTTAGTAGCTAGCTGGCAGGACCTGACAGGAACTGCCACGCACAGCTAACGCTGCAGCTAAGCTGTTGACACAGCGATTTTTTTCTGTTTTACACAATTATATTAATTTGTGTCATTCGGTGAATCAACTTAAGGGAGTAAATTAAAACTTGGTCTTGTGTTTTGAACTAGTTTCACGAGCTGACATCCGTTTATTAACTTATAAAACGTCTCAGTTAACTCAGACTGGTTAGCGTTAGCCCTGGTCAACCAAGTCCTTTTTCTGTCTAGTCAAGTAAACGAACGTTACTTACCAAATAAGGAAAGTGGTAGTTTTATATCGTGGAAAACCTTCCTGACAAAGCAGCTTTTATGAGTTAAGAGTTAATTTTTTTTTTTTTAGTTTTTTTTTATTCCAGGTTGACTTTTAATGTAATTGTTTTAAGAAGTTAGGAGCAGGGTGGAGATGTGCAGCTTAGAAACAGCTAATGCAACTTTTATTTGAAGTTCCTGCCGTCTGAAGCATCATGTCGGGGACTGGTCATGTTACCATATGCTACAAGGAAAATCCAACACCGCAGCCTGGCAAAGAGACGGATCTCCTTCTACAGATCGTTAACACAATAACATTATTCAACCAACTTTCACAAGAGCTAAAGGATCACGTACAATCAAGATTTTATGTGTCTAATCTTTTCAAATCTGCAATCTGAAAGATTGTGTCATCAATTATCTGGGATACCAAACTAATCCAGGAAATGTCTCTCTCTATACTCATTTCATTACAAGTCTTTTTCAGCCCAGAGTTCAACAGCTGATCTACAGGATTAAAAGTTACAAATTAAATATAACTCGTTAATCCTGAACTGTTCGGGGGATGTGATCACCAGGTTAACGAAGGTGAACTAATCTAGAGAAAGGTCTTGAATTGCAGACGCCTGAAGTTACCTGACCTTAACTCCATCAAAGCTGCCAACAGCTATATACAGTTACATAACACGGGGACTCTGCCTAGGTGTCCATCCAGAACTGATGAGACTCTGTCTTGAAGTGACGCTGGAGTGTTCAGAGGTCTCACTGATTGCTTTTTATGGCTGTGTGTTATATGTTGTACTCCACACGCTTGTAGCTGCCATCTTCAAAATATGGAATATATGACATATAATAAAAACGTGTCTGTTTAGAGCTGTAAGGCTTCTTAAAGTTTATTTTACAGATGTGCTCAAGCAATCATGTTGGACTTAAAATCAATCTTACAAAACAAACTCTATCAGTGACTAAAAGGGAAATTACACAGTAAAAGTGGTCAGCATGGTCAGATGTGTCCTTAAAACTCAGTTCTAAATGTTTTTTTAATAAGTTTAACACCTGGTTGAATGCAGACTCGTGCTGCTGCCTTATTGGAGGCGTTAAGTCCGTTCACTGCACTGAACGGCAGCCTGCCATCTCTTGCTGACTGAGCAGCCAAAACTGCCTGCTTTTCGTTTCTCTCCCTGTCAGTAATGTGCGCTGCAGCTGAACCACTCATCGAACTATGGAAGCTGGCTATCTTTGTCGTTCTGTGGTGATGTGAAATGTGATCAGAACCGTGTGGGGGAGGGAATCCGTGGCTTGGAGTGGCTCCACAACCGTGACACATTTCTCTTAGTCCCTTTAACAGAATTTATTAGTGTTTTAAAGTTGAAGTGAAGCTGTGTTTGATTTAAAAACTCACTCCAAGCAGTAAAATGCAACACGTCATGAGTCCCGTCATCTCATTCCTCCTTAAAGTATGTGTAGAAACTGGGAGTTTAGTGCGTTCCTGTCCTAACCTGCGTTCTCCAGCCACTGCAAATTTGTGGTTTTCAGCTTTATTTCATTTAGACACTGACACGCCTCCACGATACAAAAACAGTTAGAATTGTACAAAATTGAAAGATATAGATCAGTTATATTACCAATTTATTGTAAATTTCTTCATGTTTCTATTTTTTTTTTCCAGAACGTACCTTCTTCAAGGCCTACAATACAATTCAAGGGACTCCAAGGGGTAATTACTTTGTTTAAAAAATATTTCATAAAGAAAATAAGTGATCCTTTGTCATAAAGAAATAAAACTTCAGTGTTTTCACATTATTAAATCCTCTACCTTTGTGGTTTTTTAAATGCTTTCTTGCTTTATATGTCTAAATATAATGAAGATGTCATCGTTGGCTTCCTTCTTGAGCTAGAGCTGACAGACAGATGGAGATTTTTGTCTCTAGTTCTGCTCAGTTCAGGCAGTAAAATGTAAAGAATGCAGAGCAGAAAATCTCCACAATTTAGAAAACGCAGATCTCTGTAAAACCAAAACTTTGGCTTGGTCAAGCTTTATTTAAACTAAATTCCAGTTTGTTGATACAATCCAGCATCACAAATATTTCAGCAATTATACCATGTTTAAACTCATAACATTGTTTTGTTTGTATTAATTTTTCCTCCGTTTGTAATTTTATCTTTGCAGCACATAAAAATTCCCAAAACTGACTCTTCCTCAGACGCCTTCCACAATTTTGATTTCTACCTGTCCAATGTGGGTAAGGACAACCCTCAGGGAAGCTTTGAGTGCGTCCACCAGTATGTGTCGAGGTAATCACCATCCAGCTGAATCTATCTTACTACATGTTGCTAGAAGTTAATCCCTCTCTGCCTCCTCTTTCTCTCCCGTGGTCCGTCTTTGTCTCCAGCTCAGGGGCCTCACACCTGGCATTGTTGGCGACAGTACAGGACAAGGTCACCGTGTGTGCCACTAATGACTCTTACCAGGTGACCCGGGAACGCATGACCCAGGCTGTGGAGGACACACGCGAACGTGGGACCAAAGTCATCAAACCTGGCGGCCAGTACAGAGGTGAGCTTACCTGCAGCTGCTGCTGTGGCCCGACAGCTCTCTCTCCTGCTTTTATCAGACTAACTAGGTGAAAGTGTGACGCAAAACGATTGAGCCATTTCACTCCCTCTCTTTTTTCCAGATTAGTGTCGGTACTAAAACTGGTAGATCAACACCACCCAACAAACAAAACTGTCTCATAAAATCCAGATAATAAAACTATCCAGTGGTGATAAAACATAAACATAATAAACCTCCACCTGGAGCTGATACACATCACTCAAGATAATATCTTACAGTTTCAAAATAAAATCACACAATTTTCATGTCACAGTAATTAGTGATAGTGCTGCTGTCAACATTATAACAACATAATTTCCTGTTACATAAGCTGTGAACAAGAACTCATTGCTTTCTGTTCTGGTTCTTCTGAATACTGATATAAATATTATTGTATTTACTGAGCTCATTGAGCTCACATCCAACATATTTAGGTGGTTTTGTTTAGTTGAAGTTGGTGGACACTCGTGTTAGTCATATTACCTGAAAGCAGTCCTGCCCAGATCCTTCCAGGTAAAACCAGGTGCTTCCACACTTCTGGATTTGACTTTGGATCTTATTACATGAGGGTGCAGGTTGTGTTGGAGTCACTTGGTTTTTCTGGGTCGTTACAACTTCTTGAAAAGGGTGAAGATTTTTCCACCTTGCCTGAAAAATCTGGTTCAACAAAATGTTAAAATTTCCTATTTTAGAATCGAAGAATAAAAATGTCTAATGGTTGAATGAGTTTGTTTCTTCTAGCTATACAGGTTTGCTCAAATGATCTTCAGGCAGATTTTTTGGTTGTTTTTAAAAAGCTGTAATATCCTCTTTAACATAGATCTCAGGATTGATTTACATAAACAGGCTGAAACAGATGTTGCTCTGATAGAAACTGGGAAACGAGAGAAGCTGTGTACTAAACAGAGACGGGTTAGTAACTTGTAGCAGCTGGTTGAAAGTTATTCAGAGAAAAACAAGCCGTCGAGTATTCACAGGTAATTTTAGCATCCTGAAACTTTAATGAATGTGTCGTCTGTATCTAAAGAATGAAACATCATTAGAAATGCAGCTGCATTTGATAGTTGAGATGATTAACAGTCCAGGTGAGTGTAGAAGGAGTATGTTAGATAATAAAGGAGAGGGTTTATATCCTTTTCCTTTCCTCTCTCTCACATCCTAATCTTTTAAAGAGCTTTAGAATTTCATAACAACTGTGAGGAAGTTCAGGGAAATGTGCAGGCGCCTTGATAAAACACACAAATACACAGTGTCTTAGGTTTTAATCTAATCTGTCTGTTATTGAAACTATTTTAAGGCAACAAGAAGACGGCTTAATTTCTCTTTTATTTAACTTAAACAATACAAGATGATTTGCACAAAATGTCATTATTTGCACCTAAAACCTGATCGGGACGGATGATCATCTCACCTAAAAGTTCATTTGAATGATTTCAGATTTCCACCTCTTTGGCGTCACTAATAAAATGATAAAAACTTGTTTCCTGGCTTGTTTTTAGGAAAGCAAGTACATACTCGTAAGCCTGCACTATCAGCCCCAGATGTAGTCCCAGAGCGCAAACGCTCCACGCCCATCAACCCAGCCAACACTATACGCAAGTGCCTTTCCAATAACCCTGTATCTCAGAGGCCCCTTCGGGATCGCATCCTTCACCTGCTGGCACTCAAGTCTTACAAAAAACTGGAGGTGCTCGGCCGTTTGCAGCGGGACGGTATCAACCAGAAGGACCGCAACTCACTGGGAACCACCCTGCAGCAAGTAATACATGTTGAATAATATTTTATGATTTATTATTTTTTAGGACTATGTGATCTGAGTTCATGAACTACACAGAAAATTCAGTTTAAACTTTGGATTTTTATTTTTAAACATGTTCCATAAAGGTCTTTGAGCATTGACTTGATTCCAGCATGTAATTAAATTGTATGTTTATGGAAATGATCTTTGTCAAAGAAAGACTTCATTGACAAGAAACGAATCACTGAATTGTGGAACATCATTTGCATGCACAGATGGGCAGCACAGGAAACATGCAGTTTCTGAATAAGCTGTGAAGGTTTCACACCGCTAGCATTCAACTTTTAAAACCTGTGTTTCTGTTTAACAGGTGGCAAACCTGAACCCCAAAGACAACACCTACTCACTGAAGGAGTTTATGTATCGGGATGTCCAGCGAGACTGGCCTGGCTATTCTGAAGATGAGAAGACCCAGGTTGACCGGATCTTAGCTCGGTACTGTTTGGGGAAATCTTAAATCACTCTGATTTTAAGGGAGTCGATGTGAGACGAGTCCACTTCCAACCCTCATGCTGTTGCTGAAGCGTGCACAATTTTAGTAGAACTTCAAAACATTAAATAAACACTTGGTGAAATGTAACATCTCAGGTTAATGTTAGTGTTTTTTCAATGCATTTGATTTCAAATGTTTCTGTAAACATCGTTACCTGAATTAAAAATCAAATATCAGGATATTTATTGAATTCAGCTGTTTAAAATAGGATTGAAGCACCAAAATATTCCAGTTGGATGTTTGAGCATGACTGAAATCTAGCTCATTAAATGAAAACAGGGTTGTTTTATCAGTCTTGTATTAAACCTTATCAGTCATCTGTTTAAGTTATTGATTTCAAACTGGTAATATTAGTTAATGAATGTTCATATATTCAGTCACTAGCTACGTTTACATGGGCACATTTAATCAGAATAAACGCCCAATCAGAACAAAAATACGTCATGTAAACATGTCAATCAGAATGTTTTGATCCGATGCAGCCTGATCAGAATGAAATTTACTTCCGATCTAGAGGGGTGGTTTTGTCCGATCTTCATTCAGATAGACGTGCATGTATACACCCATTCGGAAAGAAAGGGTGAAAAAAGCCCTTTGCGCATGCGTACAACTTCAGCGTGACGTCTTTCTGCTTTCGCAGACCCAAGTAGAAAACATGGCGGGAGGTAAACAGAAGTGGTCTGCTGGTGCAGTCATCCTGTCATCCTGCTCTCCTCTCCTGTGGTGGAGGAGCAGTAGTAATATGTATTCAGCCTCTAGCTTGGTTAATGCCACCAGTAAAAACCCAAACATAAAGGTAATCACCTGCAGAAGGTCCATATTGGGGATAACGTGAGTCAGCTCGAGCACACGATGGGGCGGGAAAGACGTGCAGAAAGGACGGAGTTTGTAAGACAACTCGCTGTGCGCATGTTCAACTCATTTAACCTGATCGAGTGCTTGGTGCATGTGTACTCATGGCATGATCAGATCATTTCAGTTAGTGTCCATGTAAACAGGGATTTGGGAATTAAGATCGACCAAGATTTTAATCAGATTGGGGAAATTTGGCGCATGTAAACGTAGCTTGTGATTGTTAGATCAAAAGAATGTTCGACTTTCTTCTTTTTTTTATTAGTAAATTAGGTCTTCCTACTGAGAGAGTCGCATCAAGCAGTTCACCTAAAGACGGTTCCCCCACATCCCCTCAGGTACGTGTACTGAACGATACACCAACAGATGTAAGAGCTGTACACTCGTTAGTTTAATGGCGTGTTTATTTATTTATTTATCCAGAAACGTCAGCCAGACTTTGACTTCATCGATCCTTTGGCTCCCAAGAAAGCCCGCATCTCCCACCTCAATAATCGAGGGCCGGCTGCTTCATCATACTCCTCTGAGCGCCGTGAGGACGAGGGCAGCCCCAGATCCAAACACTCATCCCTACCCCCAAATGTTACCTCAGCCCCCCCCACCCATCTACCCATCTCATCCCACCCTCCTGCACTCTCTCATCAGCAGCCCAGCCCAGCCTCCAACTCTAACTCACCCAGCACCCCAGAGGGCTGTGGCACCCAGGACCTGCCTATGGACCAGAGTTCTTCCTGCAGAGACCCTTCTCCCAACCCCCTCTCCTCTGATAGGACCCTGCAGGACGACTGTCAGCACCCTGACCCCAGAGCAGCCGCTTCCCCCAGCCCCCCTCCTTGCACTTTTATCTCAGAAACCTCTGCCGTCATCACCAACACTGTTCTGTCCAGCAGTATAAATAAAAAGTTTAAGAAGAAATCCAAGAAGCACAAAGACAAGGACCGAGAGAAGACTAAAGGGAAACAAATGGAACGGGGCAGCGCTAGTCCTCCGATTGTAGCAGAACGGGCCGAGGATCAGCAGAGAGGGAAGAAGAAGCGCGGTGCTGAAAAAGAGATGGGAGAATCTCTCCACAGAAATTCTCATAAAGATCCAGGTATGATGAACATAAAACACTCACGAGAAAAGATGCAGTTCTGGTGAATCCAGGTTCCTTTTTAGAAACACTAGTTTTATATTATCTGATGAGTTTTAAGACTAATCATCCTCAGAAAAAGCAATTTGGATTCTTCTTTACCGTCGGGTCCCATTGGCCCCATCTCGGGTTCTTTTTTGGGTAGAAAATATGCAAAACACAGTAAATGTTAGTGCATAGTTTGAGTCCATGGTTACAGCTTAACTTTGTTCAGTGTGACTGTAGTCCTTGTTTCAGTGTGTGAAGTCTCGAGGACAATCAATTTACTAATCAAACTCCGCCCCCTTTGCCAGCTGACCCCCTACACAGTCCAAAACCAGACTGATCAAACTCCGCCCCCTCTGCCAGTTGATTCCCCACACAGTCCGAAACCAGACTGATCAAACTCTGCCCCGCTCTGCTAGCTGACCCCCTACACAGTCCAAAACCAGACTGATCAAACTCCGCCCCGCTCTGCTAGCTGACCCCCCACACAGTCCGAAACCAGACTGATCAAACTCCCCCCCCCCCT
>SSNP01000017.1:6102196-6127770 GCA_006937955.1 Pachypanchax playfairii | reverse complement strand
CCTGTACCTGGGGGAAGATGTACAGAAACTCATCAAGGAGTTCCTAGTAAGGAGTTTTTGTTGTTAAAAAGTACTTTAACTTTTGCAATTCTTTGTATTTTTGAGCAGGGCAGAAGTGAATAAAGGCCATTTTAAGTGAAAAAGAAGAAAAAATATGGATCTGATAGGTTTTTAGAGCAGTTAAACATTAGTGGCTGAAAACATCCAGGACAGCTGGAATGGGTAGTAAATGTGTCTACAGTGACCTTTTTGAAAAATTTAAAATATTATCAACATAAGTTTCCTCACCCAAATTCATTCATTTTGCTGTCACACAAGAAAAGTTATAGTCAAATTAAGGAGGAAAACGTTTCCAAATTGGCCATTATCAGTGTTATCAGCCACAACAGTCCCCAAAGGTTAATGCAATCTAACACAAATACAATGCAGCATTAATGGTATTTACTTTACTCCATTCAATTAACAGAGTATCACAAGAGCAGCCTCCCAAATGAAAATAACTTACATAACAGGGAGAGACTGAGTAAATATCCACTATAAGTTTACTGAGACAAAGGAGATGATGGACCTGTATACGTGCATATAGAAAATGTCTTTTCTTTTGTCAGATTGGCGAGAGGGAGGATGCTGAAAGAGAACTTCAGGAGTGCACAATGGCAGTGTTTGTCATCAGGGAGGAGGAACCACTAAAGCCACCATGTGACGTAGGCATCATTATTGAAGGTGTGGAGGTGCTGAATGAGCTGCCATCAGTTGCACATGGATGTGCCCTCTTATTTGGCATAATCTATGCCCTAAACCTGAGCTATCCAGGTGAGCTCAAACACACTTTTGATGCACTGCAGAAAATATTCATGGAGATAGAGCCGAAGAAAATGACGCGCAGAGTGTGCAGTCTGAGTGTCAAGCTCTAAATAAAAGATGGCACAAAAAGACATTGTGATACAGCAGGTTGTTCTGTTTAAAACTGCTGTATAAATATAGTTATGCATTATGTTTAAGCACCAAGGAAATCCATACACACAGTGCTTAATAAATGATTGTATGTTACAACAAGAAGAACTGTTTGGAACCACACAACAAACCCTTTCACAATTTCCCCAATTTGACTGCAGTTAGGCCCGCAGCTCACTATTTGGCAGGTTTTGTGGAAAAATGTTCATGTTAATATGCAGGTTTTGTACAGTCGATGTACTGTATGTATATAGGCATTGCAGGTATTGTACAGTTGATGGTGTGTGCGTGTGTATAGACATTCACACAACAGAGAAGTATGGAACATTTTATTTAGAGAGCCAAAGAAAATGATGCAGTGTGTGCAGTCTTAGTGTCAAGCTCTAGAAAAAGATGGCACGAAAGAAGACTTTGTGATACAGCAGGTTCTGTTTTTTGTTTAGGCCTGCAGCTCAGTATTTGGCAGGTTTTGTGGAAAATGTTCAGGTTAATATGTATGCAGGTTTTGTCAGTTGATGTACTGTATGTTTTAGATGTTTACACAACAGAGGTCAAGTATGGAGCATTTTGCTTATTTAGAGAGAGAGCCAAAGAAAATGATGCACAGTGTGTGCAGTCTTAGTGTCAAGCTCTAGACAAAGATGGCACGAAAGACTTTGTGATACAGCAGGTTCTGTTTTGTTAAAGCCTGCAGCTCACTATTTGGCAGGTTTTGTGGGAAAATGTTCAGGTTAATATGTATGCAGGTTTGTACAGTTGATGTACTGTATGTTTAGACATTTACACAACAGAGGTCAAGTATGGTGCATTTTGTTTAGAGCGCCAAAGAAAATGACGCACAATGTGTGCAGTCTGAGTGTCAAGCTCTAAATAAAGAATGGTAATTAAGAAGACATTTGGATACAGCAGGTTGTTTTATAAATACCGGGTCTGTGGTCACTTACCTGTTCATAATTGCATCTATAGAAACTGTGCCTATGCTTTGTTAAACAAAATCCTTGTGTTAAGGATTGTTATTCTTTATTATTGAAAAATAAAGTTGTGGTGCACCACAAAAAGAAGCTGTCTTTATTCTTTTGTTGAACATGGATTTTCTTAGAAACTTGATTTTTACAGTTAATTGCTGTTCCCTTGCTCCCTTACATATTTTTAAAGATGAGTACAACCATTTCTACATGTTAAGACGTGCATGTATGGTTTATACAGTCAATATCATCAATACTTTGGCTTCTGACTAAGGAGAATACTTGATTATATTATCATTAAAAAAATACTTTGTACCAAATCAAAAATTTAAGTTGAGAAAAATTAAAAAAAATACTTGTAACAGAATTACAGCAATTTAATTAGTTTAATCCAAAGTAAAATTGATCATCAGATATAATGGAAAATATTAGGTTATCTAAATGAAGAAAATTAAGTTGTCATAAAGAAAAAAAAATAGTTTAAGGTCTTTGTAATGAATAATGTTTTTACTTTGTTTGAAAGCATTTTTTTTGCTTTGATTTAAAATGAAAAATTAATTTACATTGACTTAAAATTTTAGTTTCAAAGAAATCATAAATTTAATTAAAGATAAACTAATAAATTTAGGTGTAACAAATTACAGCAATTTTTTTAAGTTGATCCAAAGTAACATTTTTTTCAGTGTAGTTATAGAAGACTTGCCAAGAAAAAGTTAAGACAATTAGCAAATTAATATGATCAATGATAATGTAAAATAATAATAATAAAACCAGAAATAGCTGCACTGAACATCAATGTGCTCGTTTTGAGCAAAATACAACCTGAAACACTGAGTGCGCCCGTGCTGAAAGTTTTCAGTCTTATGAACAATACATTGAATCTTAAATGCATTAAGACAGAGAAATGAGGCGTGTGTGACAGAGAAAAGACAGCATGCTACATGAACACTGTAAGTGTGTGAGAAAACCTGAATGTGTGAGAGAATGTTTATTATTCTATGTGAGTCCTAAAATGTGAAATTACATAAAAATGAATTTCTTTATTCTCTTTAATCTGCTCAGCATCTTGTTTTCATTGATAAAAGGTAAAAAGGTTTGATCTCTGTTGGAACTAAATAAATAAAATCTTAATTCTATTTATCTTATTGTCTTATTGTGTCCTAGGATAAAGTAAAACTTGGTCTAGTCCTTTATTATGATCAGATACGTTGGTGTATGTAGGATCTGATTGAAATACAACTCATTATCTCAGAATCAAACACCTTCAGACACTGATTCCCACCAGCCAAATAATTTATCTTTATATCCAGTCTCTGCGTCTCAGTCACCACCCTGCTGCTCTGGGAGGTAGAACCAGCAGCGAGGCATTAGTTTTAGGACCTTCTGTTTGGCTGCATTAATTATACATTGTGTTGAGCAGAGAGGCGTTCAGTCTGCCAGCAGCTGTAACACTTACTCCAAATTAAACAACTGCTTACAGACATTTTCAGTGCACGATTTTAACTAAAATATGAATCAAGTTTTTGGAATAAATGCATTTTTTTCTTTGATAAAACTTGTAATGAAATCAGTATGAAACATACACTAACTCAGACCCACAGAACATCCCGAACTTTCCTTTTACCCAATTTAAAAAATCCCTCTACACCCTGTTGTGCACCATCTCCTGCTCAAGTTTTTATTTAATCATCCAAACATCTGCGTTGCAACATCTGTGCACCCTCGAGTGCTGATCGATGAGTCAGGTGCACGGGAAGAGTTCATTCATTGTTTTAGCATGTGGTTTATTTTAAATATCTGTATTTAATCAGAAACAAGAGAATAATGGAATGTTTTTTTTATTATTTATGATTTTTATGCTCATTTACAACATTTTTATTTCTCTGTTCTGACTCATTTTTGTGTTAATTTCGCTGAACTAAATAGAAATGTGCCTTTTCTCAGCTTATACTGCTCAGATGTTCAGAGTTTCTCGTTTCAGAAAGTCGAACCATCTCATTGAAGTTTTCTGAGTGGAAAAACCCTGCAGAGTTTTAGAAAATGCAGTTCAGCATTACTAACGGATTTCCACCTCCGGTAGCAGCTCATCGAAGCTCCGACTGTCTGTCAGACAGATTTATTGAGTTTCATAAAGAAGGAAACACACATTCAGCTCTTTAATTCATCCTCTGTGAATTCATTATTGGCTGTTTTTATTGTTTTAGTATGAATCAATGTGTTTCTATTATCAGACATGAAACACTTTTCTCTAATATTGATGCAGTTGATTAATATAATAAAGGGGATTCTCAGTACTTTTTACATACAATGTCAACAGCTGCACTGTAATCCTCTTAATAAAACATACATGAACAGAGATACTGTGTAAGAGCTGAACGGCTGTAATATAAATACAGACATATTGAGGTTAAATGGGACATGAAAGGAAAATGTCAAGGAAAATGAAAGTAGAAGATAAAGAATGAAAAGAAAACCAGAATAAGATCTGAATATTGTGCTGAGATGACTTACAGTGAAGTGATGTATAAATGAAATGAAACTGTAAGTTTGCCCTCCGTTCCAAGAGTTTTTATTTCAATAGAATTCTTATCTAAAGTCAGATTTAGTCCTGAGGCTGCAGCTGAAAAGCTTCTCAGTCAGAGAATTACAGCTTCTGTCAGGGTTTTGTTAAATATATTTACTATGTAATTTATTTTTAGATGATTCCATCAACTAAAGATTCCAAATCTGTCATACTGAGAGGTGATAGAACCAGGTGTGTGCAGCAGGATACAGAGATTCAAAGATTATAAAAAAAAATACTTTTAGTAAATGAAGAGAAAAGGCTGACATGGCAGAAAAAAACTTACAGACAGCTGGAACACAAGAAACACACTGTTAAAATACTCCACCAAGCTGCTGCAACTGAGTCACAATGAACTTTAAACCTGAGAGAAAATCAACATTTTTACTTTCACTGGAAGTAAAACATGTTGTTTCTGGTTTGTGACCAGAGCAAATCTCACAGCTCAAATTCTGAAAAGAACCAGAATGTCAGATTAATAACAATCTTTTTTCTCTCTTAGTTTTAAGTTCAGGAAACTTTCATTGAGAAGTGACTCTGTTCAAAAATACAGCAGAACAAAGAATCAGGTGCTGCTTTTGTTCCCAAACACAGATAATCAAGCCCTTCCCATTCAGAAACATGTGATAATATTCTAAATCTGTTCAGTGTGTCATGAGTAACCACCAGCAGTTTATCACTTGAAGGATAATAGAGTTTTTAACTTGTTGTGGAGGCGTCGGTCTGCTGCTCGTCTTATTTCACTATTAAATAAATGATTTACAAAACAAACTGCTGTCAGTTTTTGCCCGTTTGCTTGATTTACACAACAACTATTTGAAAGTGAAGCCGTTGCTGTGTGATGATGCTTTGTGAAGAGGGTGAAGCGTCAACACTCAGGTTTAATTCCACATTCCAGCTTTTGGAAAATATTCAGACATTTAAGATGGAAAAACCTTCAAAGCAATGTTTCTTTATTTCCCATGAGGATGGTCATGATTGCAGAGGGTGGTGTCTGTCTTCAGTGCTCACTGGATAAGAGGCGGGGTTACACGCACTGCAGGTAAACATCAGTTCTGACTTGTCAGAGACAAAAATCTCAAAGTTTAGTCAAACTAAACTGGTTAAATGCTAACCGCTAACTCAATGTTTTTCCACCTTGTTTAGAAAACAGAGAAACACAAACCATCTAAATATTGATTCATTCTTTGGCTGAATTTTGGGCTCCACATGGATCCTGTCAGTTGAGTTTGTTTTGGCTCAAACCGAGACTGAAAGGTAAATGAATCTCACACCTCTGCAGCTGTTTATTGTGTAAATCCAGGATAAATCCGCTCGCCTCTGTTTTTCCAAAACCTATTTTATTTATTTTGATTTTCATCCAGCTTGAATTTGCTCATAATACAGATGTCTGGGTTTATAAAACCCTTGAATCTACAGGGCATCCAGCCAGTGTTACAGCAGCTCCACTTAAACTGTTTTCAATAAAAATGTCTGTAGAGAAAACTCAGTTTACACACTGCAAATGTCTTTATGAAATAAAGGTGCAACAAAATAAGACTGTGAGCTGAAGAAACTTTACTCCTATTCTGTTTTTATTGTTTCTTGGTGTAACTACTAGATAAAAGTTTATATCATACTGATGATTTAATCTCCTGTTTTAAAGGATTTCTCTGTTCATGATGACTAAACGTTAAACAAATGTCCTCATCAGAGGAGCTGGTTGAGTAACAATGAGTTGTTAAATCCACAATGTTTTTGGATTTTCTGCTCATTAATTAATTATTCATTAATTATAGTTTTGTTTTGATGGAGTTACTCATTAGAGGATGAATAAAACCTGGTGCTGCTTGTCAGAAGCAACTTAAATGATACAGCGCTTCATAATTATTTGTGTTCCTGTTGATGAAAAGATAAAAACACCAGCTGAGATGAAGAACTTTCTGCTTTTGTTTGGGAACATGTTGCCTTTTGTCTCCACAATACTGATAAAATCTGTGTCTGTATTTTAAATATAATATTATTACATAAACAGTGACTGCAGGGATTCAAGAACCATTAAATAAACGGGCAGTCTTAAAACAAGTAAAAGATTTTCTTTACCAAATTTACTGTCCACACAGAAGAAGTAATGTTTACTAATATTTTTGAAACAAGTCTTTTCATTTGCTACTTATTTTTAAATGTAATAAAATTCTCCAACCCTTTTATTGGAGACCATTTCTAACAGACTTCAACAAAGAAGAAGAAAAGTTACATGAATAATGTAAAAGGAAAAGTCCACCGAAGAGATTCTGTGTTTAATTCCAGTCAGATCAGACTTCAGTGAGGGGAGGAAAACATGACATTAACAGAATCTAAATGTGCTTTGAGTCATGGCGTCTGGGAGGAAGAGGAAGGTGAAAGTCTTTTATCCATCTGGGGTTTGGATCCTGGAGATAATCATCATCATTCGTCTCCAGCAGCGACCTCCAATAAAGCAGGAACAAAGTGCACTGAAGCACTTTAACAAAGGATGAAGGAAGGTTTGTGTTTTATTTCTGAAGTGATTATGGATCTCCATCCCTGGACCTGTTTCTGCAGCCTTCAGCTAAAAACGTCTTTAAATGTCAAAAACCTTTGAGACTAAATTGCAACGAGAAAATTGGCACATCATTTGCACGAGTGATGCACAAATTTAGGCAAGTTAATCACATTTTCAACAAACTGTTGGAATCCAGTGTGACTGAAAATTTATGGATCCGTTTATGATTTTATGCCTCCAAATAGAGTCTGTGTTTACTTATAATATTATAGGATAATGTCATAATAATATAATAATCTACATTTGTTTTTGTCAAATACATGGAGCTGACATGTGAAAACCTTTTTGAAAAATATGTGTTTATATAAAATAAAATGGAAAATAAGTTCAAACTGTATTTTTTAGACCAAAAGGTAAATAAAAATCCTTAAGAGAAAATGATGTTTGATGCAGGTGATGAGACTTCCAGGTCTGTACCGTCTCATAGTGATGCATTTTAATTTTTTGTGACGTTAAATAAGGATCAAAGGGCAGTTGAAGAGTAAAGGTGAGAGGTGACATCAATAAAAGTGAGTTTGATGATGAAGATAAAATTTTAAATTAGAGATTAAATCTTTTTACTGGTTTTTAATCTCAGATTCTAACAGGGTTTAAATGAGATGACCTCATCCAGCATCATGTGTGGTGAACATCACACCATCTAGAGCTCCAACACATCTGCAGCTTCCTGTCTCCTGTCCCCAGTGATGTCCAACCCAGTTACAACTGAAGGTGAAGGAAAGTGACTCACCACTAGTCCCCGATGCTCCTTCTTCAACTCCTAATCCACATAGAGCTCCTACTGACGGACCGGCTGCAGAGAAAAACGCAGTAGCGTGTAAGAGACTTTCACTTTTTACACAGAAAAAAAGAGCAACAGTAGCTAAAAGCATCTTTAAACCTCTGAAACTCCCACAGGCAGAAAAACAAACCCATGTTCGAGAGGATAAAACCTGAAATGAAGCGGCGGGGCAGAGTGTGAGCCGAGACACGGGTCAGTGATCAGATCTCATTTGTTTAGATGTCAGTTAATTGGATGTATTATCGTCCTCAGAGACGGGTCAAAGATAATGTGCACAAACATTAAAAACACACACAAGCTTCAGGACTAACGTGTGAGCAATTTCATTTCCATCAGTGAGTCAAATAACAGATGGTTTTAGAGCAGATGAAGACAGGAAGGATGAGACTATCTCTGACTGATTCACACAAAAACACGAAGCCGTTTTAAGGTTTTTAATGCTCTTGGAGGTAACAGATAAGATTTCAGTTCTTCAAAAGGATCATTCAGAGATTTATTAAGTTACAGAGATTCCCTGTTCACATTCGAAACATTATTAAACCAGTTCTCACCACCAGCTGGAACTCATCAGAACTCTAAAACATCAGGCTGAACATGTTCCAGGACAGATGAGAAGGACACGTCAACAAACTCAAAGTCTGGAGACTCGAACAGGGTTTTCATCAAATCAGATGAGAAAACCATCTACAGACTCAAACAGAGAGGAGCAACAACTTATAAACCTGGAACTCCTGAACCAGGATCAGATCTGAAGAAGTCTTTCAGATGAAGGTAACTCACACGTCCTGAGAATCTTCAGACTACGTCATTACAATCACATTTTACACGCGTTCCTCATATTCTGAGTTTCATCTGAAGCTATAATGGATTTCAGACTCTTCGCTTCATTGAAATTCAATGAAACTATCTTCATATTTACATTTTCATAATACACTGTAGGTTAAAGTGTCCTTGAGCCAACGCGAAGCCGCCCCCCCCCCCACACACACACACCCCCCGGCACATTGTTGTGTGACTGTAGAAAAAAGACTGCATGTATAAAAAGCTTATGATCTGAATAATAATCAAAGCTGTTTGATTGTTTGTGTGAATGAGAAACATAGTAACATTGTTTTCAGGTAGAGACTTGATCAAAGTCAAGTATTTTGTTCTGTATATGTGTAACATTGGTAAAGAACATTTCCTGTTCTATTACTGAAGCTAAACCAGTTTTATTAAGCAACAGAAATAATTTGAAACATTAGAACAAGGGAGGTAAAACTAACATGACGGTCATAAACATCATCATTTCCTGTATAACCTCCAGATTCATCACTCAGAATGAAGTGAAGATTTTTGGGTGAAGAAACATTCATCAAACAGCTCTAATAGCTTTGCCTTTTGGCCCTGCTGGGCTCTTTCTGGTCTCTCTGTGTTCAGTGAAGTGCAGGAATGAATCTGATTGCTGCTCTGTTAGTAACACCTCTCACAGTATTTTAAAAGACTTGTTGAAAAACAAATTTGAATCAAAAGCACAAAATCACAGTATTATGAAGGTTTTATATAGAAAAACAGGACAAATCGATGAGAAATGTACCAGGAAGCAAAACAAATGATAATATATGAAACTTGAGTTTAGAGATGCACTTAAAAAAAAAACTGAAGTGGTTTGTTTGTTTGTGTGAAACTGCAACAAGAATCGTGACACTAGGGAGGAAAATCTGAAAGAAAAGATTCTTTTACTGAGAAACTTTCAGATTTTTCCACCATTAAGAGTCACGACTCAGTTTTTGTTCAACTTTACACAAACATGAATGCTCGAGTATAAATAGTGTCATTAGTGTTTTATGCTTTTGAGTGATTTTATGCTGCACTAAACTAAAGAAAAGCAACAAATTCACCTTCAGCTATTCTTCCAATTAAACACTTTCTACTCTATATTTTAAAAAGTATCAATCTTTCTCTGAAAACATGAATAATAAAATATTTTTGAAGCCCTTATTGTGCTTTTTAAATCACTCTCGTTCTTTTATTTTCATGTCCGCTGGTAAACTGGATTTCCTGGAATCCAAATCAGCAACCACAGGAGAATTTGTCTGGACCATAAATAAACGAGGAGACTGAAAAACAGCAGCTCGTTTATGAGGAAAAACTAATCTCCATCAGTCTTCAAGAGAAAACATGTCTCTGAATAATTTAGTTCTCAGAACATGATAATACAACATATGCTCCAGTTGGGTTTAAAAAAATTATATAAATGCTGCCTGAAATTAAAAAGAAATATCAGAGCGTCATTATTGATTTAAAAAATTACAAAACCAACAGAATCAAGAAACACTGAGTAAAAACATCGACAGTTCCAGTAAGTTTGAGCATAAAAGCAGCTGCTGCTGATCAAATACACTCGATTAATTGACCATCAACACGTACAATCACCTCGTTAGTCTGGAGCATACAAGTGTGTGTTAACACAGTAAGGACAAATTTTAGCAATGACCCTGGAGAAGCAACTGTTGCTGCCCATCAGTTTGGAGTCAAACATTCTACAGTGAGAAAGATTATTTATTATTTAAGAGGAAAACATTTGGGGTTGTATGTGAAGCCATTCGTCCAAACTGGATCATGAAACAGGATAATGATCCAGTCCAGACCTCAATCTGATGGTGGGACCTTCAGAGCTGAACAGAAACAAATGTCTGCAAACATCAATGAGCCGATGAGGTCACATGGAAGTGATTACTGAGTTATTACAGCTAAAGGTGGTTCTATATGTTATTGATTTAAGGAGCGGGGTTAATTTTTCATACACGGCTGCTGCAGTATCTGCTGCACCTGCTAATCTAATCCATCTCATTGCAAATAGAATCTGAGATGTTGAGATAACACAAATGCATTATGTACCATGAAGCCATGACAGTTTGAGCTCCCACTGGAGGAGGAAGCAGCTGTAATGGCAGTAATAATGTTTTTTCTTTCAAGTATTTTCAAATTAAAACATGAAGAGTGGAAACACAAGAAGATGGTTTATCTGGTTCTTGAGTCAAATTCAGAAGCTCTGAAGTTGTTCTGGTTGAAAACCTGAAAATAAAATATTTATTCACTCCAGCTGTTGAACAATCTGGTTTTTACATGCAATAGTGACGAGTTAAACTGCTTCCAGTCCCGTGTTGATCAGTAGTAGTTGCAGGTATTTATGAGCTCCTCATCTAATCCCCACTGACGAGACAGAACCAGCTGCACACACTTGTTCTTAATGAGGATCCTGGACTTGGACCTGCTGGTGAGGCTGCAGCTCACTGTTTCCTACAGAAACAAACAAATCAAACTGTTTCACATCAGGATTCGACACCGACAGCAACGATAAGGATGTGACCGATAAATTAAAGTCAGCAAAGACAGCTGGCTCGCTCTGAGTCCTGCTGTTGGAGCTGCTTGTCAGCCTTTCTGCTGCCACAACCTAAACAGTTTAAACCAATAAATAACAAGGAGGAAAGTCAATTACATGATTTTCACTGAGTAAGACAGAAATATTTTTCTGTGATGCAATCACCATCTTCCACTTCGAGCATCTCTCATTTACTAATTGCAACAAACTGCAGCAGCTGCAGTTTGTTGAACGATGCAATCAGGCAAATGTTTTTGTAACATGTTAAATTTTAGTCAGATTTGACAGTTGAATGATCAGGTGTGATGCAGCATGATAACAGTCAGCTGATTTTAAAATAGAAACATCTTTTTGTCCAACTTCAGATGTGTGAATGTTATTTTTATATTTAAAAACCCAAAAAGAAACAAATCTAATACTGAAATTTCAGCCTTTTACTTAGTAAAACAGGACAAAATAATATCGACAACTTTTCATTCAGAAATAAAAGTTGCCCATTAAGCTGTTATTTAGCAAAACTTTTTTTCCGTTCCTGCATCTGAATGAGCAAAATTATTCAAATTTAAATGTTTTACCGAAGATGTTGACAGAGATAAAATTGCATCATGTGAACTGGATGAGTTTATCAGATTGAATTGCAAAGCATTCGAGATTCTGAAGATTTATAAAGACAGGTTGGAATAATAAAACTGTAAAAGCAATGAAGTGTCAGTTTGAAAACACCCGAGAGCTCTCGAATGAATTTATTTGAAAAGCTTCAGGTTTCAGGATGAAAAGACAGATTTGTGCACATGAATGGAAACTCCACCCACAACTTGTGCACAGAGAGCAAAATGTTATCCAGGTGATGCTTTTCATTTATTTCATCCTGGTGAGTCTTCATTCACCTGTGACCCTGCATTGACCTTTAGGTTGAACATAAGATGATTGAGTTGTGTTGACATGAAGACATGAGTGTGACCTCATAGTAGAGCTGCAGCTTCAGCAGCACCAGAAACATTTACATTAAACTCAAAGTTAAACCCATTTCTCAGGAAACTTATCAGGAATACTAAAACAATAATAAAACATGTTATTAAAGAAAAAAAAAAGAGAATTTAATTACGTGAAAGAGGAATTGATTGATTGCAATTTAAATTTATTCGCTGTGATTTTGGTGAATCAAACCGGCGACTCTTTCTTCACGGTAAACAGTCCAGATTCTGATGTTCATGAGGAAAATGAAAGTTTTTCTCTGCACATTCAGGTTGTTTCACCCCTTTTGTTTCTACTTTTAATTTATTTTTCGAGTTTTTTGCCATTTGCAAATAACTTTAAGTATTTCAACCATTATTATAATTGTTGTTTTTATTGACACCATCCCTGTTGATTTTAATGCTTTTTTGAGCACTTTGTATTACACATATAGTTGAAACATGCTGAGTGAAAATAATCCTCTCTTATTGTTCTTATTTTGTACAGATTACATACAAAACAAAAGTAAACAAATTAATACAAGCTGTTACAACGCAGCTTACCACCACCCACCATGTAGATCACTACAATGTTTTTCTTTTTATTATTTTATTAATGAGGCTCTTTAACAGTCCAAGTTAAAATACTACTAACTCATTGTGCTGCTCTAAAAATGGAGCAGGACTTTGTTTTGCAGAAAACAGAAGAATGGCAATAAAAAAAAAGAACAATATTAGCATTATGGCTGAAAACACTAAGAAAAATCCAACTATAATGTAATTTAATCCTAAAGTGACTTGTATAAACTCTTATTTTCTACAGTGGATGTAGATGTTCATCCCTCATCTTCTCTCAGGAATTTAACACTTGTTGATGAGAAACAAAGAAGGAAGTGAAGATAAACATCATGATGGATCGTTACTGAAGAAACAAGGCGTCTTTCCAAAAACCTTGTTCTCTCTGATCTCTTTCATTTAACATTACAGCATTCAAACAATCCTCTGGTAACTCTTATTAAGGTATTTATAGGAGATGAACATCGAGCTCTAGTTGTTCTTGACCTGTTTTCCCTCTATAACTCACCAGTTGATCTTCCTGTTGGACCTTTCCATTTCTGACACTATTAAAATGTCGCCACACACATAAATCTGAGTTAATAAAATGTTTTTTAAGTGAATTATGCTGATTAGAAGCTGATTTATTTCCAACAAACCAATTTAATTTAACAGTTTAGAACCAAAAGAGCCCATAAAGTCACCAGAGACATTTTAATTACAAGGATCTTCTAGAGTAGATTGACATTAATAATCAAAACCATTAATTTTCACCGCGCATGTTCATCTCAAACACTTTGTTCTTGTGTAGGATGTAAATGAGTCATGAAGCTGCCCATTAACAGCCATAAAGCATGTCTAGGGAGTGTGAGGTCCGTCACCTTGAATGTTTCTAAAATTTAAATCAACTTACTGCAAAACATTAAAATTTATGATTTAGGCTGAATAATGAAAAAAAATGTACAAATTAATAATCTGACTCACTCACTCCTTTATTTAGTGCAAAAAGCACTTTAAATTGTGAGTTCTGCATCAGATTTCTTACATTATATCAACATTTGAATTTTAAAAATCTATTTTGTTTCTGTATTTTTACAGTTTTAACTCAACGATTGTTTTGTGGTAAAAACTTTGTAATTAAAATTATTTTTTTTTAGTAACGGCAGTAGTTTGAGAAATAAATTTGGTCCGAGTCAAATAGAAAGCTACACCTAACGTCACCATGGCAACATGAACTCACAGCTGATGGACGTATAATGATCAGCAGTTCCTGGCGTCTGTTCAAACACTGAAAGATTCAGTCTAAACTTTTCAGCAAGTTTCAACATTTCTGTTTTAATTTCTCCAGAACTCACAGTGCAGTGAACTCTGAGGATCTTCAGGTCTGAGAATAAACAAATCAAAGCACGGATAAAATATGACATTCGTAGGTTAATGCTGTAGACAACATATTGATTGGAAGGTATGAATATGATCGTAAATTTAGAACAATACAATGAATGTGTAGGAGTTCAGATCGATATGTGGAAGAAGGACAGAATGAGGCTTCAGATGGAGACGGATGTCGGGGTTTTTCTACCTTTCTGAAGGAGGAAAAACTGGAAAGTTTCTGTCTTCAGTCCGTCTTTCCTTCTTCTCTCACACACTCCTGAATAATTTACACCCACTTCTTCCTCCCGCGTGGTAATCTGTCACCTCCTCTGCTTTTCTGTGTCTCGTGTGCACACAGTGCATGTTTATGAATGTGTGTTTACTGTCACAGTGTGTTGTGTAAGCTGCTGCTACTGTTGTTGTTTACGAGTATCTGCAGAGGCAGAACCCCCCCCGACACACACACACACCCTGAGATGGCGGATTTTAAACTTACAAGTGGTTCATATCTCTGCCGCCCACCTCTGCCTTAAGACTGAAGCACAGCAGCGTAGCAAGTGGCACAAAGCTGCTGGCTGACAAAAAGCACAAAGCTGCTCCAAGCTGGAGGAAATTTACCTCCTATTCTAGAAACAAAAAGGTAAATACAGTAGATATGACTCAATTACAACATTAATCTTCATTGTTATTGTTTAAAATATAATTTGATGATTTTGTAGAGGATTCCCGTATAAAGTTATGAACAATTTGTATTTGATCTGTGAACAGCTTCAGTTCTGACCACAGCGGCGCTCAACAATTTAAAACAACTCTCATTAAAAAACAATCAAAGCTGTAAACGTTTCCATTTCCATCAGTTTCACTGTTCTTTAAATACAATCCTGTGATTATTTGCATGTAAGCTAGTTGTAGCATTTCTCTTTGTCTGCTAAGAATTAATCTTAGTTCCTCCAAATCAAAGAGCAATAAACAACTAATAAGAAACTCATTGTTCATAACCTTTCAACAGAAAGCCACTTCCAATGATCTGAACTCAGCCTTTAGGTTCTGAGTTTGTTTGTTTTGTACCAGAGTGTAAGATGGTCAAAACAGAAATGTGCAAAATAAAATCAGTCAAAAATATCTGTATGTCTGATCTGTGTGATGTTGCACCGTTTAATGAATCAGACATGTCTTGTATGAGGCTGCAGCTCTGTTCTATATGTGCCCATGAGACTGGGTTTGTTCATGGAAAACAAAGCTACTGGTAAATAATTTATTAAGCTTGATATTCACAGCTGAACAGGATCTCAGATGGAGTCAAGATACAGTTTGATAAGAAAATCGTGTTTCATTCAGACTGCAGCTGCGTGTCAGTTTTGATTTGATGGTTGACGGGATCAGAAACTCTCCTGCTGACTCAGCATGAACGGTTCAGTTTATACTGTGAGTCCAGTCTGATTCATATATGTGTATAACATGATTACACACCAGAAATACTGCATCACATGGTTACAGCTGGAGCTGTGATTGGTTGGTTTGTGCTGCATGTTCCAGATGGGGGTTTCCTCACAGCAGTGATCAGATGAAGCTAATGAAAAACATACTGAGGGATTTTCAGACTCATAACCTGTTTTTATTTAACAGTGCAAACATAAACAACATGCAGCCCTATGAAGATATTAATCCAGTCCTTCTGTAGGTTCAGTCTTTGTACATTTTTTTTTATTGTGTGTCAAACCCCTTAAACTTTTATAAATCAATAAATCAGATGAAAATTAACCTACAATATTTCTGCTTTAGTTCAACTGTGACATCATTCATCCCAGGCTTTACAAAAACCCGCTGCAGATGAAGAAATATATGAAGGAAAGTTGCTGAGGATGAATAAAAATTCAGATTGTCACAGGAGAGGAATTTATCAGGTGACACCGAGGGACTGAAGAGTTACATCAGCCTGAAGAGACGAACTGGTGAAGATTCACAAGAAAATAATGGAGAAGAGAGGAAGATACAGAGTTATATTAAATAAAATACTAATATAAATCTGTCTAAAACTACTGATCATCAGTAGAAATTAAAAAATATAATCAAAGAGAAAAATTACTTGTTAAAATTACTTTAATATTTATTCATATGTCCGAATTTCTCACTATTTTTCCACTTTGTTTTTGTTGCACCAGTGAAATAATTTAATTTATTAAACGATGTGATCACAAATAATCATCTTTGTCTCTGCTGTTTGTCTCTGCAGTAGGGATGAGGAAAGGAGCTTTTAGTTTGTGAGACTGAAGAGTTTTATGTCTGACCAGATGATCAGCAGCATTTCAGCCTTTCAGCTCCTTCAACAGACTGAAGCAGCATCCTCATCACTGAGGATGAAGTCCCGACCCGTTGGTTCATCTCCTGCTCCAGCCTGCATCCCTCAATCACTCATGAACAAGATGCTTAGATACTTAAACTCCTCCACTGGAGGTAAAGACTCACCACCAATCTGAACTGTCACTTTGTTCTGAATTAATAATAAACTATAACGCACCATCAGTCTCGACTTTATATCCATGATCTGCAGAATCTGTCATCATCATTCTGCTGCATTTACAGACCTGCAGGGACGTCCTCTCTAATGTTAATGCAACTCACGAGACATCTGAACTCTGCATGCAACTTTAATGCATCGCAACACAAACTGTAACAGACTATCTTTATTTAACTAAAGACACAATCTTTCTATCAGCATAAAGAAAAACATGATGATGATGGTGTTATTCAGCTGAGATCAGTTTCAAAGTTACAGCAGAGGGACTGATAACGGATCCCAGCAACATACGGGTTTGTATCAGTGGCTGATCTGTTTCATAGAAGTATATTGGATTAAATGAGATTAGAGAGTCATCAGGCTGCTGTTGTGTCAGGACAATGTAATAACAGCTTCCTTTGGTCGGTCCCTCGGCTGCTGAGTCGTGCCGAGCAGTCCAAGTATCTAATCAGAGAAATGAAGCACGATGAACACAAACCTGGATCAAGGTAGAATGTGTGAGACCACATCACAGAACTGAATGAAACAAGTGAAGCACAAATCTGACCTGGTTGTTTACGACACACACACAAAAACACACACACACACAAACTGCACACAGAAATTCCTGCACAGCTGAAAGGACCAGAAACTCTGGATTAGAGCAAAGTTCAGGTTCCAGGATTAAAAACACAACATCACTAGTGGTTTCTGTTTTGTTGAATTTAGAATTTTTAGTACTTCATCCAGGAAGCCGACAGTAAACGTTCATGTTTATCCAAGACCTGATCCCAGATCTGATCACAGACCTGATCCCAGATATGATCACAGACCTGATCACAGACCTGATCACACACCTGATCACAGACCTGATTCCAGACCTGATCACAGACCTGATCCCAGACCTGAACCCAGAATTGATCCCAGACCTTATCCCAGACCTGATTCCAGACCTGATCCCAGACCTGATCACAGACCTGATTCCAGACCTGATTCCAGACCTGATCCCAGACCTGATTTCTGACCTGATCCCAGACTTGAACCCAGGCCTGATCCCACACCTGATTCCAGACCTGATTCCAGACCTTATTACAGACCTGATCCTGACCTGAACCCAGACCTGATCAAAGACCTGATCACAGACCTGATCCCAGACCTGATCATGACCTGATTCCAGACCTGATCCCAGACCTGATCCCAGACCTGATCCCAGACCTGATTCCAGACCTGATCCCAGACCTGACCACAGACATGATCCCAGACCTGATCCCAGACCTGATCCCAGACCTGATTCCAGACCTGATCCCAGATGAGCCTCAGATGGCAGATAAGAAGCACTTTGACATGAAAACAGAAATTAACCCTCACACACACATATTTCACACACTGCAGATAAAATATTATATACATCTAAATTCTGATATTTGCAAATGTTCCATTAATAATTTAAACCCCTAAAATGAAGAGCAGCTTCCAGGTTTGAATGTATTTTTAAAGAAATTGACTTTATTTAGGATGAAATCAGTTTGTATAAGGTTTTAGAATCTATTTATATTTTGCTGCAGGTGAGAGAAGGTCAGCTGACAGTTAATGGAAACCTCCCTATTACATTTTTTACAGATCATTACAGATCATCAATCTGTAGAACTGGCTGCTTTTCACAAGCTATACATTGTGATAAATGTGATCTAATTTAGCCCTCGGCTACAACGATACACTTGAGTTGTTCATTTCCTTCATTCCCCAGAGTAGGAAAACCAAAGAGTGAGATGAGAGGATGAGTGTGAGGAAACAATGATCACAAAAAAAAAGAAAAAAGAAAATACAAATATGTGTTTCTCAAAGAAAATATCAGTTTTACTCCTACAAAACTGGGTAGTTGTTCTAATTATTTCCTCCTTCCTGTCGGAGTCGTTTCTTCTGTTTTTAAATCTTGTCTTTCTGCTCATAAACAGCTGTAACCTCACAAGTTAGAAAATGTGAAAACAAAAATAACAGTTACACCTTATATGAGAAACTTGGCAACATTTTGTTGTGCTGATGTTATAAATCAGATAAATCTTTGTGTTTTTGTTAAGATGAATGTCAGTTTTTAAAGTCATGTATTATTAACAACATAAGCCTTAAGCATTTTATTTTGACAAAGAGCTGAATTAATTTTACTTGATTTATTTGTATTTTTCATTCAGATTTTTTTTTTTTTCATGCAGATAAACATTTTACCCTGAACTGAACTCAGTCTGAGATGATGATTTAAATAAAACTCATCAAAAAGGTCTGAAACAATTAAAGTTCTATCAGTTTTTTAGAAGGTTTTTAGATCAGTTACTAGAATGATTTCTGTTTTTTCTCAGATAAATAGATAAACGTCTCCTTCTATCTAACTGCAGCTTAAAATACACAAACTGAAATGAAGGGTGATTCAGTCTGGTTCTTGATGTTGATCAGCTGAAATCAAATTAATTTAATTTGATCCAAAATCTCCTGTAAATGTTTCTGAAGAGATCGTTTGAAGAAACTCGGTATGTTCTTCAGTTTTTATCTTTAACTGCACATCGACACAATGAAGAGAAAACCTGAGATGGAATTAAAAGGTCGCCTCAGCTCTCTCGGGTGGTTTGTTGACACTGAGAATAAACATAAACAATATACTTTATGGTGACTGCACAAAGAAAACAATTGTTAGTTATTTTTTTTACCTGTTTGGAGACATTAGTAATGAACCTGTCACCGACACGCTCCACCTGTGCAGCAGAAACAGATGCTTCGCTTTCACTAATTTCCCCTCAGATTTAACAACAACGCTGTTCAGCTGAATCTGATGTGAATATATTTTGTCATTCATGTTGTTCTCAGACTGAAGGTGAAATAATTCCAACTGTCTCTCACATAATGTTTAAATTTGAACTGATCTGACTGTAGAGAAACATAAAAACATAAAAACCTGCAAACAGAAATGTATTAAACATAAAGATGTGTCTGTAAACACTAAAACAAAAGTCCTCAAATGTCCATCCGTCAACCATCATCCGTCCATCCATCCATCCATCCATCCATCCATCCATCCGTCCATCCATCCATCCATCCATCCGTCCGTCCGTCCGTCCGTCCGTCCGTCCATCCAAATGTCCGTCCGTCCGTCCGTCCATCCATCCAAACGTCCGTCCATCCATCCAAACGTCTGTCCGTCCGTCCATCCATCCAAACGTCTGTCCGTCCAATCCATCCATCCATCCATCCATCCATCCATCCATCCGTCCATCCATCCATCCATCCATCCATCATCCCTCCATCATCCGTCCGTCCGTCCGTCCATCCAAATGTCCGTCCGTCCGTCCATCCACATGTCCGTCCGTCCTTCCATCCATCCATCCATCCATCCATCCATCCATCCATCCATCCATCCATCCATCCATCCATCATCCGTCCGTCCAAACGCCCGTCCGTCCATCCGTCCGTCCATCCATCCATCCATCCATCCATCCATCCATCCATCCATCCATCGTAATTAGTTATTTAAATTTAAGATCACAGTTACTGTTTGGTTGATCGTTCAGATTTATATTTCTACTGAAAGGATACAATTGCTTCTCTTTTGAATTTTATTTCTCCTTTGTCTCTTCATACTTTCATCCAGCTGCTATTTAAAAACATATCCTGCAGTAGCCCTTCTGGTTGGGCAAATGTTTTCCGCTTGTCACATTTAGAAAAAGATGCTTCATCGTTTTCACCTCCAGCGTACAACAGCCTACAGACTGAAAGTAATATTAAAGCAGGAAGTGAATCCAACACATCCACCCTGACCAATAATGTTTGAATCCCTGCAGGACCAGATGTTTTAACTACAGACACGTCACTTCTCGTTTCCCCATCAATGACCACGACCATGTCTAAAACTAAAAACATTCAAGCTCTACTGAGGAACATTAGAAAATACAAATCTCTGCTCGTCTGGCCCTCGGGGGCCCTGATCAGATCACATCAAGCATAAACTCACATCATAGCCATTTAAAGCAAAATGTTTTATACTACAAAGACAAAAATGGTACCTTGTGTAATCATCAGAGTGATGAAGATGGTATTCAGAAACGTGTCTGCATCTGTACAGCTGCACTGATTTAGTTTAAACTGACTAGAAACATGTGTTATTTGTTTACAATAAAGTTATTAAAGAATCCTGACAAACAAATAACATAAAACCAAATAAGCAAAATCATAGAAAGCATGACAACCACCCCCCAAAAAAACAAAGATCCCTTCAAAGTTTTCATTTCATCTATCGGCATTAGTCATTCAACACTTTGATCTATTTTTAGGATTTTATATTTTTTCTGTTATGTTTTTACAAAAAACAGTTAAAACATTTTATTTTATGATCTTTAAAAGCTGTAAGTAAATCAGGCTTTTAAACAAACAATCATTCAGATGTTGCAAGAGTCAGACAAAGTAAGTATGATTACTTTCCTACCACAACATAGAACCAAGAACATGAGAATAAATAATTATTTCTGCACATGCTGTTGCATTTTAATTTATGTTTAATATCAAAGCATCATATTAAAGGAGTTATTTTATTCAGGGGAAAATGTGATGCTGTGTCACTGATAACTTATATTTGTTTTTGATGTCACCACTGCCTATAATAAAGGTAAATGATAATCAGCCATGAGAGAATTAAGTTGGTTTATTTTTCCATCAGTGCAGTGTTTATTTGAAGATTAAAACAGACATGTGATACATCTGAATGTCTAATGGAGCATGAAATTTAAAAACATCATCTTAGAATCCATATCTGCACATTGTGTAGAGACTGTGCACGTAGCGAGCACATATTCAGTGTATAGACAGTGTTTTGATGGATGCTTGTTTTCACTGTTACTTTCCTTTCAACTCATTTATCTGGTGTATGTGAGTGTTTTTGTGTCTTTCTGTGACCAACCTCATTAAAGGCCATCTCAGCTCAATGTACAGCCATTTTTAAAAGCACATTAACTTTATGTTGTGTTTACTGGTTAATGACTTTAAAAAGGATAGAGGTTCCTCTCTGCTCGGTGTGTTTACAGCTTTAATAAAATGCTTGAAAATTTTTTATTTTTTTGAAATATAACAGAAAAATCTAAAATCCTAAAAAATTAAAATAAGTTATTCTGTCTGTTTGGTGATAAAACAAGCAGCAGTGAATAAAATGAATAATAAAGAATAAATAAAGTCGTGGCAGCAGCTTCTATAAGGCCAAATTTAAGACAAATTAATATTTGACCGATGCTTCCTTCTAATGAAACGTAGATAACACTTGAATTTTTTGAATGTTTCTAAATAACTAAGGTAATTTTGAGCTCTAGTATCATTCCTTCATTTAGGTTTTTTAAGTCAAACTACACGTCATCATTATTCTTATGTGTTGCTGTTTGACCTGTTTCAGGTTGCATTAAGGCAGCTCCAGTTAACCAGTCATGAAGTTTGTGTTGTATGAAACATGCAAATTTCACACAAACAGTCAGAACAGTGCTAACCACTACACCACCGTGCAGCGTAGATTCTTAAAGTGAGGCCACAATAAGTGAGGGGACTGGAAATAATCTGCAGAAAGTTTCATTTTATTACATTTCAAAATAACTGTTACAGAAGATAAAAATGCAGATCATTACAGGAAATTATATTATAAAAATATTTCAGCTTCTAAATACGTTTTACGTCCCATTTTAATCAGCATACTTGCAGTTTACACATCTTTGTTATTTTCAGGCTGAAAGCTAAACATTGGTTTTGGAACCGTTGGGTAAGAAAATATTTACTGATATCAACAAGATGAATGTCATGATTCGGCGCCTGATCTGCCATCTTGCAGTAGTTTCATGTTCACCTGTCATCCTGGTCTGATCTGGCGCCGCACGCTCGTGGCTAAGTGTGAGATTGTTTTATAGTTTTGTGTGTTAACATTCCAGCATTCTTGTCACAGTTTGTCTCAGAGTTACTGACCACGTTCCTGTTTTTTGACCTCGCCCTCACCATGACTTGTGCCTTTGGATTAGGTTTGGATTTGACCCGTTTCTGCCCCTGACCACAGCCTGCCAGTTCCCTCTGGAGAACTGGAAGTCTCACTTCTTAATATTGTCTCATTGTGGACTTGGACCCTGTTACAGATTATTAAACTGGAGTGTGGGATTATGGACTGAACCATTTAGGAGGAAAAGGTTTCCATGTTATTTTGGATTAACATCTTTATCTTCCCACATAAGAACTCACCTCTGTGTCTGTTAAGTCACTCAATACAGCACACAACTATTTCAGATTTATCTTTATGTTTCTAATTTTAACATTTCACAGACTTTAGACACATAAAATAAATAAAATTAACTTTATTTTGAAGTAACAAAAAGGAAGGTGCAGGCAGAAAACTCAAACAGAATAAAAAGTACAAACTTAGACAAAATTAGACAAAACTAAAAACATAAATACAGATAAATAACCAACACAAAGCGAGTGATCAACAGGAAACTGCTGCTGTGACAAAAAAGGAACAAGTTAAAAAAACTATGAGAACCAGAAACAGGACAATGTAAGAAAAAAACAAACAAAATCAAACTCCTAAATGCCATGACTAAAACACAAAGATGTTCTTCCAGGTGGTCATTAGATCTGAATACCAAACTCCTCCCATCGTAGCAGCTTAACTTCAAAGTATCAAGTCTAAAGGAACATATACGGATTTTTCCTTTAAATTATTCACCCGTTCCAGCTGCAGAGCAGCAGCTGCCACATCAGACTTAATAAAGTTACAATGAGCCATGTGACTGTAACTAATCAAATTCATAAAACTTTCATCTGTATACAGTAATACAGAAGAAAACAAGAAACCAGTGTAACCCGCCTAAAAGTGGGTTAAAGTAATGATTTATGTTCTTATCTGATCGTTATTTCTTTTAATTTCATGATTGTAAATGCTTGTGTGTTTTATTTTGAAACCGGGACTTTATTTTGTAAAAACCGGAAGTAATGCACAAAGATACCTGCAGTAGTTTAACATCGCAAATGCGCAAACGAGACTCTGGTGTTGTTTCGCTCGTGGGAGCTGGAGAGCGAGAGAAAAAGGTATCAAAATGTGTTATTTTGCACTGATATTAAGATTTAATGTCGTTAGTGTTGTAAACTGATTGAAGTCCCGTTGTAGACGTTGGAGAGTCGTCGAGGAGCCACCTTAACTGTTCCGGTCTCCTCTGTAGAAACTCTCACTTGGTAAGCTAGTTTCTGCCATGCTCTTAATGTGTGTGTATGTGGAAACAACACGTGGTGACCATGCTAGCTGCCATTAAGGATATCTTTTGTGTATTTTATGTTGTTTTATGATGAATGTAATTTACTAAAAAGCACTTATGTGAACTTTTGAAAAGAAAACTTGAAAGAAAACTTGTGTTAATGTATCAGGAACGATTAACAATGTCCTGTATCACTAAGATAAGCGCATTGTGATACTTTTACACTGTGAAATAACTAGTCATTTTTCCAATGTGACTAAAGATTAAAAGCCATACAGAGTGGAGAAGCTAAAGAGTCATTTTAAGTTAATTAAGATGGTTAAAAGCAGCACAGCTGTAAATTGTTACTTTTGTCAATTAAAAACAATGTATTTCATTTATTTTATTTAAATCTAAAATCCTATGTTAAAAAGGGTTAAAAGAAAAGACATTACATATGGGAAAAGAACAAATTACATTAAAAAGCTAATTTGTTTATGTAAATTCATTGGAAAAATGCTATTTTATTTAATTGATATTACTATTGGTTAAAATGGTTTATTCTGACACTGAAACTTTATTGTGGAAATAATTGGTTACCTACCTGTATCCTATATTATTATATTCCATTTTGAGAAAAGACAGATAATATGTTGTACAACACTTTGAATTAATCTAGTTGATCATTTTTATGGAAGAACTGAGACTATAACCTGTTTTACTAATGCAGGTCAGGTCTTTTCATATTGGTTGGAAAAAACTTGATGAAGCTTCAGTCCTTGTGTCAACGAGATTAACCAGCGACTTGTAGATGGCGAGCCTCCCAGCAGAACTCTGATCATCACCACATCCTTCAGCTGAGGTTGTGGTAGGATTGTGCCGATTCCAAGAATTGACACCAACAGGAGCCACACTGAATACACTCCTGACTTGACTATTTTACTCTGACTTACCTGACTTGAACTTTGGATCCATAACGAACAATTCTGAACCAAGACCTTTGGAAGGACAATTTATTTTATTCTATTTTATTTTACATTTAAAGGGCCCATAGGCATTGTTAATTGTGTTCTGTTCAAATGATTTTGACAACTAAAAGTTGCTTTTCATAACTTATACTGGTGTCCCTGGTTATTACTCTTACTCATAGCTCCTACGAACCTAGTGGCGACGTGTACATACTCAGAAGTGGGTTACACCAGCACAGACGTGTGTTTACAGAGTAATTCTCTTTCATCCCTCTTGTCCGATTTCTTCATTCTGCTGCTGCCTGTGTGTGAATGAGATCCATCCATCTCCCACAGAAAGCCCTTTCTAATTACAAAGACCCTGCCTTCCATCCAAACCAGCCAATACTCCCATCATTACAGAGACTGTGCATGCCCGTCACATATCCAAACAGCACCGCCTCCGGTCCCTGCAAATCACAGTCTGCATCAGCCGTCAGTGTTTCTGAGCCACAGCAAAACCCGAGCCTGAGAGAGAAACAGCTGCTGCTTCATGTTGAAGGTACATGTGTGGAACAAAATAACCTGATGAGTGAGATAAAGATTCAGAACTGGACCTGAAAGTTCCTTCTGCTGTAGCAGGACGATGTAGATACAGAACCAAGGGTTCGACTGAATGACTGAAATTATCTGAGCAGGGAAAATTCTCTTTTGGACTAAAGATTGAAACTTTATTGTTTCTTTATTCTTCTTTAGCAAAGGAAACAGTGAAACATGTTATTAGAGATCATCAATGGCAAAGTGTCCAAATAATGACTATTTATTC
>SSNP01000017.1:6048772-6098284 GCA_006937955.1 Pachypanchax playfairii | reverse complement strand
GAGACTCTGGTGTTGTTTCGCTCGTGGGAGCTGGAGAGCGAGAGAAAAAGGTATCAAAATGTGTTATTTTGCACTGATATTAAGATTTAATGTCGTTAGTGTTGTAAACTGATTGAAGTCCCGTTGTAGACGTTGGAGAGTCGTCGAGGAGCCACCTTAACTGTTCCGGTCTCCTCTGTAGAAACTCTCACTTGGTAAGCTAGTTTCTGCCATGCTCTTAATGTGTGTGTATGTGGAAACAACACGTGGTGACCATGCTAGCTGCCATTAAGGATATCTTTTGTGTATTTTATGTTGTTTTATGATGAATGTAATTTACTAAAAAGCACTTATGTGAACTTTTGAAAAGAAAACTTGAAAGAAAACTTGTGTTAATGTATCAGGAACGATTAACAATGTCCTGTATCACTAAGATAAGCGCATTGTGATACTTTTACACTGTGAAATAACTAGTCATTTTTCCAATGTGACTAAAGATTAAAAGCCATACAGAGTGGAGAAGCTAAAGAGTCATTTTAAGTTAATTAAGATGGTTAAAAGCAGCACAGCTGTAAATTGTTACTTTTGTCAATTAAAAACAATGTATTTCATTTATTTTATTTAAATCTAAAATCCTATGTTAAAAAGGGTTAAAAGAAAAGACATTACATATGGGAAAAGAACAAATTACATTAAAAAGCTAATTTGTTTATGTAAATTCATTGGAAAAATGCTATTTTATTTAATTGATATTACTATTGGTTAAAATGGTTTATTCTGACACTGAAACTTTATTGTGGAAATAATTGGTTACCTACCTGTATCCTATATTATTATATTCCATTTTGAGAAAAGACAGATAATATGTTGTACAACACTTTGAATTAATCTAGTTGATCATTTTTATGGAAGAACTGAGACTATAACCTGTTTTACTAATGCAGGTCAGGTCTTTTCATATTGGTTGGAAAAAACTTGATGAAGCTTCAGTCCTTGTGTCAACGAGATTAACCAGCGACTTGTAGATGGCGAGCCTCCCAGCAGAACTCTGATCATCACCACATCCTTCAGCTGAGGTTGTGGTAGGATTGTGCCGATTCCAAGAATTGACACCAACAGGAGCCACACTGAATACACTCCTGACTTGACTATTTTACTCTGACTTACCTGACTTGAACTTTGGATCCATAACGAACAATTCTGAACCAAGACCTTTGGAAGGACAATTTATTTTATTCTATTTTATTTTACATTTAAAGGGCCCATAGGCATTGTTAATTGTGTTCTGTTCAAATGATTTTGACAACTAAAAGTTGCTTTTCATAACTTATACTGGTGTCCCTGGTTATTACTCTTACTCATAGCTCCTACGAACCTAGTGGCGACGTGTACATACTCAGAAGTGGGTTACACCAGCACAGACGTGTGTTTACAGAGTAATTCTCTTTCATCCCTCTTGTCCGATTTCTTCATTCTGCTGCTGCCTGTGTGTGAATGAGATCCATCCATCTCCCACAGAAAGCCCTTTCTAATTACAAAGACCCTGCCTTCCATCCAAACCAGCCAATACTCCCATCATTACAGAGACTGTGCATGCCCGTCACATATCCAAACAGCACCGCCTCCGGTCCCTGCAAATCACAGTCTGCATCAGCCGTCAGTGTTTCTGAGCCACAGCAAAACCCGAGCCTGAGAGAGAAACAGCTGCTGCTTCATGTTGAAGGTACATGTGTGGAACAAAATAACCTGATGAGTGAGATAAAGATTCAGAACTGGACCTGAAAGTTCCTTCTGCTGTAGCAGGACGATGTAGATACAGAACCAAGGGTTCGACTGAATGACTGAAATTATCTGAGCAGGGAAAATTCTCTTTTGGACTAAAGATTGAAACTTTATTGTTTCTTTATTCTTCTTTAGCAAAGGAAACAGTGAAACATGTTATTAGAGATCATCAATGGCAAAGTGTCCAAATAATGACTATTTATTCTAACCACTAATAGCAGATGAACTAATTTCTGTTTCTGGTGAAGCTTCAGATTGAATTCCAGTTTAATTGAATTGTTTCTAATTTAATTTAAAATTTGATTAGTAATTTTAAAAAAATCAACCTTAGTTTGAAACCCATCTGAGATCAGTTAGTGTCTTTTCAAAATGTGTTTACTGTTTATACAAATAAAATCCAGCAGAAAAAGCATTAACACATATCTTCTATATATAATATTTTTCACACTGGCTCATGTGGTTGTGTGCTGAGCAGGTGGATCCTGCACATCATTTAACACAGAACACTTGGTTCATAGGACAGACGTCTGTTTCAGACGCTTCCACATCTTGAACTTTAATTTGATGATTTTTAACTATTCGACTGTTAAATAAACATTTACATTCAAGCCCAGTTTGAAATACTACGTGTCATTAAGCAGACAGTTAATTCAGCCATGTTTAAGCTTTCATTTGCTGTTTCTATAACTTTTATTTTAAACACAGCTGAGATTATAAATAAGAAACTTTAGTCTTTATTCAAGCAGTAAACTCCTTCATAAAGACAATGTGTTATTATAAAAGAGTTTACTGAGAGAGGAGCTTTTTCTGTTCAGGTTAAACAGGTAACAGGTTTTGGATTTGAGTTTCGGGTGAAAATTTACTCTGATGAGCTGTTAGCTTGATTCCACTCCAAACGGAGATCAGACTGTGTCTGCTGCAGTTAAGACGATGACTGATCAGAACTAGCTCCACTTAACGATGGTAACGCTGCATGTTTCGACAGTAAAGAAGATATTTTCTATGTGAAACTCGTTCCAGAGTTTGAACTCATTCACAGTAAAAGATTTCTGACAGCGACTTGAATCTCACAGTGAATAAAATCTTCACTTTGAGACAAACATGACATCTAAAACACTGATCTACACCATCACCATCTGTATCAGAGAAGATGCTTGTTTGGGTGTTTGTATGTTTTCAGTGAGGTCACAGGGCTAAGTGGTGATAAAAACAAACAGAACCTTCCATCTCGACTCTTTTCTGACCTTATTAGGACGTATTAAATGTGAAGAAGCTACACAAACGTTTCAGCTGAAGGTAAAAGGTGGTTGTGTTTGTCTGAGTGGGTGAGACGAGGCCACATTGCTTCAGTGTCCTCTTACACAAACACACATCCTGGAGACACTTCAAGTCCTTTCTGAGACATCAGTAATTATTTCCTCTTTGTGGACATCGTGTTCGTTCCACCAGACAGCAGCACAGAACACATAAACTAAACCTTTTATGGATTCTGTTCATTTGGAACAGCAAACACCATCACGCTGATTGTTAGAGCTGCTTGATATAACAGAGACAGTTGGTCAAACAGTCTGAGACTATAAACCTGAGAAACAATCAAGTATTTAAAACTCAACATACAGTCAAGTGAGTCACCTGAACATGACGTGCTGTAAACTCTTCACATCACTTCATATTTATAATAACGTTACATTAGGTTTAGCCTCCTGTTCAGGGATTAACAGAAGGTTTTTAACATTTTATTTTCGGTTCATCTTCACAATTGTTACTTCAAACAGTTAAAAATGAACAGATAAAATAATATTTTTGTTTTAAAGTGTCAAAAAGACAAAAAAAAGAAAGAGTCTTGCAGAGTTTGACATTTAAAACCAGCAGCTGTCAGAAACACAAAGCAGTTAAACTGATTGTGTTTTTTCACATATGAGTGATTTTACTGCCTCCTGATGAAAAGCATTGATTTATCACTGATGTGCATCACTCTGTATTGTTCACTGAAGAAGATTGGATTGTTATGTAAAAGCAGAATAAGAAGAAGTGTTTTTTTTTTTTTTTTGCTGCAGGTCGAACATGTTGATTTCAACTGAAGTCAGAGGAAAAACACAAACCTCTGTAAAAACTAAGTTTGGATGAAGTTTGAAGAGTAAGAGATTAGAGAATATGTAAATCTGACCTTTAATCAAAAGAAATACTTCAGATTAGTTTTCAATTCAGAAAGCTGTTGCCAAAAAAATAGCAAGTAATTTAATAAATTTGCTGGTGAGAAATGTTGGACAGTTTGGCAGAGCTAAGTGTCGCCCTCTGATCGTTTTATAAATCCATGTCGAAATGATGCCAAACACAAAAAGTAATGAACATGAAAAGTATCAGAAGTGTCAACAAGCCATGCGTCTAAAAAAGAAGGTGTTCACCTCAATAAAATCCTTGTTTGGGTTTTTAAGAAAATCATCAGCTGCACAAGAAAAATCAGGTGTTTCAAGGTTTGTATCATGTGACATGAAAACATTCAGGAACACAATGAAACAATAAAAATCATGAAAGACTTCTGATTTAATTTTAATTTATAAAGTTGAAAGAACAACAATCAGGGAGGAGAATTGTTTCTCATGATGCCACACAAGAAACAAACACACAAGATGATGCATTCGAAGAATTGTTTCACTGAGATAATTAGCTGTAATAAAATGTGGTACAGTGAGAATAATTAAATGTTAATGAAGAGGCGGGGGCGGTTCAGTCAGACGTAAACATTTCTGTGCAACATAGAAGGAGAGAAGAAGAACTTCTGAATGTTTACAACCTAAAACCACTGAGTTCCTCCTTTAAAACACGAATCATTTAATATTTAAACTGTGATGAAACGTCCATCAAGTATGAACTCAGAGGAAAATCTGTTGTTAAAGGCAAAAATAAGAATAAATAAAAAAATAAAAGAATTAACGTGTGGAATTCTGTTGATGAACTGAATACAGGAACATTTCTGTTTCTGTATATTATTTATGAAAATATAACTTCTAAAAGCATAAAGTGGGAATAATAAATAAAAGCTAATTGTTTATCTGATCGAGTCCTTTAAAAATACTGATGGAATGATGAGTAAAGTTCTTTTTCTTGTTCTCTGGTAATTTGACGGATTCATAAAAATAATGAAAAAAAAAGGCAGAAATTAAATAAGTGAATTTCTCCAGCTGCAGGAACACGTAAAATTAGTTAAACATGGATACACACCATAATATGTGTCCATGTGGGGGGTATGGTTTCTTTGTAAGAGTGATTATTATTGTTATTATGTTTCATTATTAATTAAAACTAATATTAAAATCAAGTCAAATTGTTATAACAGGTGAGTTCTGTTCAGTCTCAGGTAACATCTGGAATCCTGTGTAAAAACAAATCACTGAATTTCCTTTTTTCTGGTCAGGTGTTAGATTTTAGGTTGACTGTGCAAAACAGAGGAAAACTTACCGCCAGCGTAACAAGCGCAGTAAAAACAACCTCTACATCATTAATCAGTGATCACCGATCCATGTTCCCTCATTATGCACCACTACATAACATGATCCCTAAAGACGACACGTATGAACCCGTGTGCTCACTGCAGGAACTCAACCCAAAAACACACAAAAACTACCTTCAGTTGGCGGGAGCAGATAGTCACATGGGTAACAACTATTTGAGCTGAACACACACACACACACACACACACACACACACACACACACACACACACACACACCCACACACACACACACACACACACACACACACTTAGAGCAGCTCTCGGTTTCTAAGCCTTGGATAACAGCAGTGAAATGTTTAGTATTCAGGGAGGAGGAATAAAACCAGACTAGAGCTGGCATCACAAACAAAGCAGCCTCTTCGTGACTGAGACTTCTCACTGTCTCTGTGTGTGTGTGTGTGTGTGTGTGTGTGCGTGCGTGTGAGACAAACATTTGTTCATGCATAAACCCACTGCTCATCACAGCTTCACACTCAGCAGGTCATACCTTCCTGTATATCAGTGCAGATACATGATTCATCCACACATAAACACACTCATGCAGTCGTACTCACCCAAATCCGACTCATGGACTTCTGGTGCTTCAGCTGCCCTGAAACAGATAAAAGAATTTCATTAATACAACAAAACACACTTTATTGTTTTGTTTAATTGCAAATCTGTTGGTTTTTATTAAAGCTGAGGCACATTTCTGAGCACATGCATCCATTTCCATGGAAAGTGTTTCAGCCCAGCATCTTTTCAGCATCACAACAGTTTCTCTTCAGCCTTAATGTGCTGAGACACACAGCCAAAACACATCAATAAAGACCTTGTTTAGGGTTTAGCTCTACAGAAACTATAGAAAATCGGTAAAAGATTCTGTAGCCAATATTTCTATTGAAAATTTGTCCCGTGCATGTTGTTTGTGTTAGTTTCTATTTGTGCTGCTCACACAGTGAAAACTGAATTCTTTCTAGGTCTTATCAGCATTGACAGATTTCATTATTTCAAACATCAGAGCATAATTATTTGTTTTTGCAAGAATTGTGTTTTCTCACTTCTGCCAAGGTTTCTGGTAAAGATAATATAGTTTATATCAGACTGCTGGGGTGAATTAGATGTTAAAAATAAGAGCATCGAGCGTCAGAAAGAGGCGTGGGAATTTGATTGTCTCGGTGGGTTTTGGGGGTTGATGAGTTGCTGCTTTCTTAAAGCTTCAGCGGCTCATTCGGCGCTCTGTCTGTCCGGCTTTCCTCTAACTGAAACGTGCCTCAGATAACAATGAGTTTCTCCCCTTTAAAGAGACAAGCCTATAAAGACTAAATTATTGATCAGAGTGTTTTTAGCTGAGATCAGGATCTGTGATCTCATTTAATGTGTTTCCAGGGCGCTAAAAAATAGCTGATGGTTTGACATTTCAAATACCAGGTAACGTTCTGGTTGTATTTCCTGTTCTAAGAATTTGTTCTACATGATTTATAACGAAAATGACATTTGAGGGTTTTTAACGAGGTAAAAATATCTACCTGCTTACAAAACTACAGAAAACCTGATGCATAATGAACATTGGACAGCAGCCAAAACCGACCTGCAGCAGATTAAACAGACTCTAAAGACGCACCAAAGATATTAAAAGCTGAAAGATGTGGAAAAAATAATTGTTTATTTTGCAGAGAATAAAGATTTACATGGAAGTGCTGTTTTCTGTCACTGTAGATTTAATGTGTTCATCTGATCTGTTTGTGCTGCATGACGTTCATTTGAATTCATTTGCAGACATTTTTAAATTGACAGAATTTACCAAATTAAAGCAACTTGCAAAAAGAAACATTAAAATAAGCAGTAGGAGTAAAAACATACATGAAGTACAAGATGTGCAGGAATGTAAATAGTGTTAAAGTAGCTAATGCATTCCTGTCTTTGGGTCCAAATGTCTCAGCTGTCGTAGAAGTGATGAAGAGCTACTGCAAGAGAACTGAAAGGCTCTGCGATCTGGTTAACCAGCCTTTAACACTCCAAAACAATCGAAGCAATAATTAAAACAGTTCCATGTGAGGCTCTCAGCTGAAAACTCATGGGAGTTTCACTTATTCAAAAAGGTTCTGAAGAGAAGAAAAATCTAACTAATCAATAAAACCACAGAAAGAGGGAGATTTTAGGTTTGGAGTAAAATCCTCTTAAATCCTCTAAACATTTACTTTAGGCTAAAGCTGCAGGACACAAAACCTCTCTGTTGTTTTTGTTTCTAGTGCAGAAAGAAACAAGTTTTCTACAGAGTTATTATGTTTCTAATAATTTACAAGATTTAACAATATCTGAATCAGAACAGACCTGATTAGTCTTCATACAAACAACTTAATGTTTACAGAACTTGTTTAGGATCTAAGTGAAACATTTGAGTTTCATAAAACATTCTGATTTTGTTTGTTGGAATTTTTGGAGGCAACAAGAGTCAGAATTTATTTTTGACAGAAAACTGGACAGTTTGGCTCTGTAACATTAGATGGACAGAACTCAGGCTGTAAAGTTCTGAACTGATAAAGTTCCATCGTGGTTGTAAAGTTGAGAGTCACAGGTGATTGAAGCAGAACTCTTTGTTACCCCGATCTATCAGTCGCTGTGAGAATGTGACTCATTAAAATATGTATAAAAACACTTTGAAACATCAACATGACAAGAAAAGTGCTGCACAAACGCAGTCATTTTCCTTTCTCCATTTCAGGTGCCATTTTACAAAGAAATCAAACAAGTTTAATGTTCTATCGTTATGTCACTCCACAAAACGCTGTTTGTGTTTTTATATTTCTTTTAAACTTCAGCTGGACTGAGATGTACGTGACCACCATCGTTTAGAAACAACACACACCATGAAAAGTGGGATTAAAAAAGTATTTTTTTAAATAATAAAAAAAAAAAACATACACGAGACCTTGACACAAACTTCAGCCATGATGGACTCAGGTTAAAAGCTCCAGATCTTTGGTACAGAACCAGTTTTATTTGTTGGGATAATATTGAAGTGGTCAGTTGAATCACAGAGCCATAAACAACCTTTCATGATCACACACACCTGGGATCAATTTAGAGCTGCTAATGAACCCAACATGCATATATATAAATATATATATATATATATCTGGAGAAAGCTGGAGTTCCTGTTGACATGATGCAGACTCCATGAAGAAAAGCCCCAGCCAAGTTATGAACCCACAATCATTTTACTGTAAGTGACCACCCTAAAAAAATCAGCGTGAACTTGGATTGATTATGGATTTCATTGATCCCAAGTGAGAAAGGTTTTTGTCTCTATGTGGTGGACTGGTGACCCGTCCAGTGTGCATCCTGTCTCTCGTCCAATGACCACTGACATCAGCAGACAGGAAAATTTGGTATAGAACATTAACGGATGGACTATGGCAAGAGGGAAGGAACAAAAATGTATGAAAAACAACAGCTAGAAACATCTTTTTGTTTTTGAGTTGAAATTCTAAATTTGCACACAAACACAGAAGCAGAAGCATCTCACAGCTCTGCTGATGTTCTGCTGCCAGGTGAGAAGAGAAATGACCAACTATAAACAAGGGTGTGTGTGTGTTAGTGTGTGTGTGGAGAGACAGGGAGAGTCACACAAAGAAGAGATGTGTTCTGTTTTTCTTATAATCACATTTTGTCTCTCCATCTTGTCATTTCACTGAATGAATCTCTATAAACACACAGAGGAGCTTCTTCATGACACAAAACCTCGTCACACTCAGCGATAAACACAAAGTATTTCATGCACAAACACATCCAGCTACACACAGACAGAGTAAAACCTTCATTAATACCAGGAGTGGGTTCACAGATCAGAACTCGCTCCACATTTTACTCACATTGATTTTTTTTCCTGTCCTGCTCTGCTGCTTCCCAAACGAGCAACAAGCCTGTTAAACCAAACAGCTAAACAAAAACCAACAAGTGAAGTGAAACTTGACGAGAGATGATGCTTCTGGTTTGGATCCAGTAATAAATGTTTCCTGTTCTCAGAGACGACAAACATCAGCCACATTTAACCATCAGTAGAACTCAAATCAAACTAGTTATTTTAGTTAAAAATATTTCTTATACTTTTGTCTTTTTCAGGATGATGGTGGAGGACAGATTGAGGTACCGAGGCAGACGTGAATGAGGGAACAACAATCCGATTCGGATGTTTTCTCCATCAGAATCTCAAGAGGTCTAATAACTCATCCACACATTGAGAACCAAAGCGGCCATTGTTCTGCTTGTTAGAGATTGAAACTGATAGATTCTGATGTGTTTGAAGAAATGAGCATCTGAAGACAAAGAATGACCCAATTTAAAATGACAAGGACCTTTTTTATCAGCATGTGTGGATCAGTGGGTGGTTTGAGATCTGCTGAGTGGCTCATAGGCAGCAGCAAGAGCCAGACAGGAATTATATAAACAGAAAAAGTGATGGATGAAGGATTTAAATGTTCTGTAAAGATTTGAAGGAAACATTGACTATTAAACTCCAGAAGAGCAACACACCGTTTTTAAATAACAATATAGTTAAAGTTATACATCTACTAATTTGTGTTTGTTTGTAGGACTGATTTTACTCATAGAATTTAATGGTAAATGCTAAAAATAAAGGCATCAATGTGCAGTTTGATGTTTACAGCATTTTAATGGTTCTTTTTTTTCATAATATTAAAATGTTTCTTTATCAAAAATAATTATTGGAAGTAAAACTACATAAAATTCTTTGTGACACTTAGAAGTTACAACTTACAGGTATGAAGATCTTGATACAGGAAGTGAAAGTTTAAAACCTTCAGATTGCAGATAAAAGACTCGAGTCTAAACGTCTAACAGTGTGTAAAATCTATTCATATTAAATGAAAATGACATCTCTGAGCATCATTCTGTGCATTAAAGAAATGTGACCATGAAGAACTGATGGCCTCATTACTTTCCTTTTTCTATCTGATAACGAGAATCTGTCTGGAAATGTCAAATTTATTACACGTTAATAAATAGTGCACCTTGTCAGGTTACAGATGGTTTCTCATGTTCGCTTGAGGGCTCACAACATTATAAACAGAAGCTTGATCATTATCACTGTGATAAATCAGCCAGTATGTGGTATTTGAATGTTGGTAAAGGAACTGAAAAGTAGTATTTTTTTAATAATGAACCCCTTTTAATCAGCCTGTTTGTGCACATCTTTGTATCATTACTCACTGTGTGAAGAATAAAGTACTGATCTGAATCCATTACACATTTATTCACAGTGCTGTTGCACTTTCTCCTTGTGCAGCGTTCCATGGTTAAAGGCCAGTCTGGAAGTCTCTACAGTACAAATAGGCTTGTAGGTCTGATTTATATTACTGAAGCAGAGTCGGGCGCAGCAAACAGCAGAGATCATTTAACAAAAGAAGTGAAAGAATTGAGGTGTTCAGAATGAGTAATACAAGCATCCGCTAGAGATCCATCCACTGTGTTAGAGGTAGAACATGTTTCATTACACAATAATAACAGAAAATTCAATCCTTACAAACAACTGAAAATATATAAAATATAACATTTACTAAAAACATGTTCGATCAGCTGATTATTTATGTTTTATTGAGTATTAATGTCTTCCAGTGTGTTTTCATGTGCCTTACAACACGAGTGAATCACCAGCTCATTACTGCAGCAACATTATTTGATATATGAATGTTGTTTTTACAGGACAAATGATGCAATTTGTAAGATTCGGGTTCTGGATCTGAGCTGTTTGTGTCTAATTAGTATTCAGAGTGTTCAGTCACACTGAGCAACAGCAGCAGCAGCATTCCAACCCATTCTGACTCATCACATGCCTCATCGGACGCACAGACACCTGATCGGACGCACAGACACCTGATCGGACGCACAGACACCTGATCGGACGCACAGACACCTGATCGGACGCACAGACACCTGATCGGACGCACAGACACCTGATCGGACGCACAGACACCTGATCGGACGCACAGACACCTGATCGGACGCACAGACTCCTGATCGGACGCACAGACACCTGATCGGACGCACAGACACCTGATCGGACTCACAGACACCTGATCGGACAAACAGACACCTGATCGGACTCACAGACACCTGATCGGACTCACAGGCACCTGATCGGACACACAGGCACCTGATCGGACGCACAGACACCTGATCGGACGCACAGACTCCTGATCGGACGCACAGACACCTGATCGGCGACATGAATCATCACTCTGATCAACTTCTGGAAACTGACAGGAATGAATTTCCATGTTAAGCTAATATAAAAAACTAAATCTGTTTGCATTAACATGATCGTTGAGCTAAAGTTTAGTTAACTATCAGAATAAACAAGCTTTAAAAACATCTTGACCCTGATCTACTAACTGAAGTTTTATTACAACACGGTTCTTCTGAATCAGTTATTTCTTCTTCTGTGTTGATTGTTTTTTAGGCCTCGTGTTCCATCCCTTCACCAGGTTTAGTTTTTGGTTCACTGTTGAAGTATTTTTGGTCACAGCTATAAATGTTTAAAAGAGCTGTTATGAACAGTGACTAAACACTGATTCAGTTCATTTTGTCTCAAAGCTGAAAAGAAACAAAATGATCTTCTCTCTTATTTTCTGGTTAGAAACCCAAATAATGAGGTTTTAATTTAGTGATGATTTGTGTGAAACTGCATGTGCTGCATGATCGAGTGTCTCCAGAATGAGAGCAGAAACATGCAGACCACGTACTGACATCTACTGAAATTAAAATAGATTTACTGATCCGAGGTGCAGGTGCATCATATGAAGGAAGGTAACAGCTTTATTCAACACAGCAGATCAGTGTTCTCTTAAAGATTTTATATACAGATAAAAAGAGATGCAGAAATAAAAGTTTAGTGGATAAATAAGATGAGATTTGGTTTTAGAAACAGGTGAATAAGAGAAATAAAGAGACCCACTCTGATCCACAAAGAAACCTGAAACATTTAAACCTGCAGAACATCAGGAACAATAATGAAATGTGGGAAAATTATGTTTATAAATAACTAAATAACTAAACAGATCAAACTTGGGACTAACTATTACAGTCTCACAGGAGAGGATAAAAAATTCCCGAAGAAACTTTGATGCTGCTTCTTGATGCAACATGATGTGTGAACTTTTCACACAATGTTAAATCCAAAATGGCTGACTTCCTGTATGATTTAGAGTCTAAAGGTACTGAGAAGTTAAATGTTTGTGCAGAATTTCACAGCCTAAGTCAAAGCGATGACGAGGACAGTTTGAAAGGAGGAGCTGTTGATCACCTGATCGAGGTGAAAGTTGGGGAGGATGAGATATGTATGAAAATTCTTTACTCAGCCAAGGCCTTACCCTGCAGCAAAATGTCAGTTATGTTGCTATGGTAACTTGTAATGTCAATTAAATGTATTGGCAATCATCTCAGGCCTGTGCAGGTTGTTCTGATATGTAATTTGTGTATGTGGTCTTTTGCATTTGGGATTAAATTGACGGAACGTTAATAAGGTTATAAATCTTATCAGAAATGAAGAGTCCAGTTTAGAGGTGAATAAAACGAGGCGCTGCCATTAAAATGGCCACGTTCTTTTTTTAAACCTCTTGATGCTACAGCGTCAACCTTTAAAGGGCAATCACAGCAATTAGTAACCTGGAAGTTCACCATGATTATGTCGTGATTTTGGCATTAATTACTACCTATTTCCCCCTGCTGAAATTCTAAAGAGCTGGTTTTGTTAAAAATTAGTAAAAGATGTCAACCCTGCAGTTAAAGACACCAGTTTAACCTAAAATCTTCTGCCAGAACAATGAAAAATAAAAGGAATATACAATAAATAGAATAAAATTAAAATGTACTTCTAGTTTACCTACACACAACTTTGAACGCTTTGGTCCAATTTTCCCACAATGCACCACCATAAAACCAGTAAGAAATCTTGTGTTTTGTCAATTAAGAGTAAATCTGCCTCAGTAAAAAATATTTAGATGTGATTAAAAGCTGCAGAATCAGGACCACGAAGCAGCCGCACCAGATCCAGAACCCTCTGCAGTCCTTTCTGCTTCCCTGCAGACCTTTACCTGACACCAGGCAGAAAATGGGATTTTTACTGTTTGCCCATAATACAGACAGAAATGAAATCTGTCAATGGTCAAGAGGTACTGACTGACGGAGGGAGCTTGCTCTTATAGAAATCTATTGTTCTGCTTTTATGACGAGTCAAGACAAAGACACGAGGTTTAAAAAGGTTCCAAGCAGAAGGAAAAACAAAAAGGAATGAAATATGTGTGAGGTTTTATGAGGTTTACAGAAATAATTACAAAGGGAAAAAACATGCAAACAGGAGATAAATGTCCAGGCTCATGAGACATGGTGATGGCAAGCATGAGAGACAATGATGGACACGTAGACAAAGACAGAGACAGCAAGAGGTAAAAGGAACAAATAGCTGTAATAAATCTTTCAGCTTGTATCAGACACAGAAGACAAACTCAGGGGAAACAACATGTGAGAGAGAATCAGCAACAAGAAGGACAGAAACTGAGAAAACAACAATTACATTAAAATATAGAAACAAACAGGAAAAACAGACAAACAAAGAAAAATAGACTGTGGAAAATGTTATTTGTGCTATAAAATTTCGTTGCCTTCAAGATAGAAACACCCCCACTTCCCTCCCACTGCATGGACCAGACTATAAACAGATTACCACAGCGTAGAAATTTACCCCAGAACAGGATCCTGGTGGGAGGCAGGACCCCTAAATCTACCTGGAACCTGGTGGGGAAGCGTTCAACATTTATGATTAATGAAACAACTACAGCATCTCCAACAACTTCCATTAGAAATGTGCATATGAATGAAGTGATGCAGCCTCCTGCTGAGATGCAAAACACAACAACAACTTCATTTCCTTTATTTACCCTGTAGCTCCGACCTTAATGCAACAAACCAGGGCTGATAAAAAATGTACATGGTCAACAGTAAAAAGGTTCTGGGCTGCATAAACACATCTTATGACTCGATAAATCACAGCAGCTTTTCTTTAAGATAAATGTTGTTTCTAGAGTCCAAAGACACTCATCACTAGCTGAAGTTCATCTCTTCTCTCCTTCAGGCGTTTCTCATCTTCTTCTCTGCATATTTTGTTTAAGTAAAGAACCCAAAATATGTTAATCAGGTAATTAATCAGCTTGACATTTAGAAATAAAATATGCTTCCACTTCCTCTAATTTGGAGGCGATCAGACAAGTCTGATTACAATCAACACAAACTCTTTTTAAAATTTCTTTAATCATGATGAGATAAGTCTGGAAATAACTCGAGGTGAAAAGCCGAGACTGGAGGAAGGAAAACATTAACAGAAAGGTCAGTCAGACTTTTATCGGAAACTCCTGTGAGTTGGCTGCAGATAGAAGCTGCATAGTGTTAAGTTTCAGCTTCAGTTTTGGCTTGTTGTGCCTTTAATCCATCAGAGTTTAATTTAGAAACATTAGGAAGTGAAACTTAAACAGCAGTGATAATGAAGCTCTGCTCTCAAGGTTCCAACATGTCTGAGCAGAGAACTGACTTCATTTTATACTGAAAAATACATCAAGACAAACATCTTTCTTCCTGATTTCAGGAGGTTTTTAATCCCTCCATCACCTGAGACAAATTCTCCTTGTAAAGGTGTGTTTGTTTTATCCAGGTGGTATCTCAGCTGGTGTCGTGTTGCACAGGATGTTGTAGCTCCACACTCCGCCACCCTCACGCTTTCAGGTCACAGCACCCACACAGCAGGAAAACACACCCACCTAAAACTCCTCAGCAGATTTCTCACGCATGTAGACGTTCTAATAATCTAGTCAGCATGTCAGCTGCAAACCACAAACCAACGGACACCTGCATGTTTTATAATCTTACATTTGAACGTGGAAGTAGAGCAACAAAAATGAGCAGAAGGATAACTGCAGCAACATTTGTTCAATCAACACCAGCTGATCGGTAGTTCAAGTTGGAGACATAAAACTTTCTTTATGGCCAAAATAATCCCAGCATAATCTCAACATAAACCAAGCAGCAGATAACAAAATATGGAAAAACTAAAACAAAAAGCAAAGGTAAGTCAGAACCAACAAGCCTGAATGAAAACACATTCCAGCCTCAGACTGCAGAGGTCACGTCACAAGGTTCAGCTCAGCTTTTATTAATACTAATGTCTCAGCGGACATTACTGACACAGTTCTGCATGTCACCTCAGTAACAGCACTGGAAAGGAAGGTGGATGATGCAACATGTTTCCAGTGAAGCCCAGTGACGCTGCGACAAGATGCTCCAATCCCCTTAAAAAGATGCTGCTGATTCAATAAGAGCTGCAGAAAAACCAACTAACGTAGTTTTATTTTGCTTTTCTCAGAAAGAAAACTCTATTTATCAGATTAAACAGAAAAACTGGACTGTTTGTCGTAAAACGAGGGTCAAGAGTCCTGGTTAAATATGAAATATGTGTATCCATGTGCTGCAGCTTGAAAAATATTGATAAATCTCCCTTAGATGCACAAAAACCAACAACAATCAGAGTGAAGAATAAACTCGTCTTTAAAACACACAGTTCTTCCTGCTTACAGAGTTTATTATTATACAAAAAAATCAATTTGTAAAAATATTGAAGTGTTTAATAAGTATGATAACAAACCTTTAAACTTGTGTTTGAAATAATAATTAGTGCAAACAACCTCCACACTGCAGCCCACACCCGATCTCTTCAAAAAACAGAGAGCAGTGACTCAGAGCCTAAATAAATAAATAATAAGAGAAAACTCTTTAAACAAAGTCTTCTTTAACATTAAATAATTCTTTTTAAATGAAGTCTGATTCTTGTTCTGGCAAGAATAAGAAGAGCCAAAAATATCTAAAGAATGACTGTTAAAGTCTTCTGATAGAGACGCTGAATCAAATGCTGTCAAAACTCCATAAACCCGAACACAGAACAGGCTCCAGAGGCAGGAAGGTAAAAATAAACCAGATTATATTTATCAAAAGCAAACAGCTTCACAGCAGCAGGGTCAGCAAAGAACATGATACACAAAAAACCTTCAACAACAAAGATCCTAAAAACTCTGTAAAAACGACACAGAACAGATGAGGTCAGAACTAAATCAGAGTATTAAAATCTAGTACTGATAAAAAACAGGGGAAAAAAATCAAATTTTAAAACCACTAAAAATTAAATTAATCTGCAAAATTCTAACACAAAATACAAAAAGTCAAAGTCAAAACCACATAATCATTACACCCCCCAAAAAACCCCAAAAATATAAATCCAATAAATCACAGCAGATATGTTCTAATTATTGATTACACTCAGCTGTTTAAGTGATTAACTGTTAAACAGGTTAGTTCAGCAGATCAAAGGTTTAAATCTGTTTCAGCTGTATTTTTATCCTATCATGAATGAATGAATGAATGAATGAATGAATGAATGAATGAATGAATGAATGAATGAGTTTGTGCACCCTCTGTGTTCAGTAGATTCAAGCTGTGCTCTGACAGCAGAAAGACAAAACAATCATTTATATCAAACGTCCTTATTTTATAATGTTTGAATGTACGGTGGCTCTAAATGGTCAAACTACTTTGAAACATCTGTTGTGGAAAACTGAATCAGGTTCTTAGAGAACTATCATTTTGAATCTGACTGAGGAGATTATTACTGACCTGCTGATTTTTAAATGAAGAACTAATGAAGCAGCAGCTTATTATAGGTGAACTTCTCCTGAGCGGCAGCGTTAATGCTGCCAATTTGAATAAAGAACACGTTTCAGTAAAAACTGACCTATTAAACAGAAGAAGGAACAAGTTCCTAACTCCTCCCATAAAATGGCCCTTCCTAAGTAAATATTTAATTTTAATTTGTCTCTAGACTTGAGTTCACTGACACATATGTACCCATGTGTGCTCCAGTCTCGCTTTTTAACAGCACCTAAATTAAAACAATTAAAATCCAATAAGCTCTTATTTTGAAAAACCCATGTTTTCTGCCCGGCAGATGGCCGCAGCTCCGCTGGAGGAGTCGCACTTGGTTTTCCAATTCCCGACAGATACAAATTGTGGACATCCTGCCAATGTGCTGTTTGATAATCAGAGGCAGAATAATTAAGACTGAGCCACAGTGCAGCTACTGTAAATCTTTAATCCTGCTGCCTGATGGCTGACAGACGAAAGGATGTCAGTGGAAAGCAACAAAAAACGGATCAGTGTAACTGTAAAAATCAATAACACAAACAGAAAGAAATCAGTTTGGGTTCCACATCAAAACCAAACAAAACCAAAACCTTTTCTTTTAGACTTCAGATTTAAATATCAGTGTTTTTGTGGGTATGTAGGATGTTTTATGTGGGATTGTTCTTTATTCTCCTCTCTTAGTAATAAAAGTGATTCTGGTTTTGATGGTTCTTCTGGTCTTTCAGACAAACTGTGACACACATCCTGTAGAAATGAAGCTCCTGTAAAAAGAACCTCCCTCAGGATGATCCTGATTGATCCAGATATCTGCTGCATGTCTTCATCTGATCTGTTCCGTATACTTATGACAGAGAAACCACTAAAATATCAGCTGTTTGTTTCTCATCTTGTATTGCTGGTAATAAACTGGAAAACCGAAAGCCATAATGAAATGTTTGCATTTAATAACTCAGCTGTTATAACCCTGTCTTAATTTTCAACAGTCAGATTAATAAAGTTAATCCTGACAGATGGAACATGTTTGTGTTGTAAACATGTAATCAGTGAACAGGAAATTGTTTGTGATGAGAAGCTCAAATATGGTCAATATATTTCATGTGGGATTAAAAAAATATAAAATTAAACTGAACTGAACTGAATGTGGTGGAAATGAGATAAAACAGGTGAGAATGTTTGCACTTCTATTTATAGTATTTTGGTCTCTGCTGCACACCCCAAAATTTCATTCTTTGGTTTCATTCAAGTTTGTTTTATTATTTAAATGTGAAACAAGTGATCCAGCAGAGGTTTGTTTAAACTACGTACTTATATTTAAACTCTTAGAATGTATTCAGGTCTTTAACTGACAGGAAGTGATGCTTCTGTTTCTATCCACCTCAAAAACCCAAAAGAGAACATTTCTTTACACAAATTTAACAATTTATACTGACAGGAAGCTTTCTGACTGCGTTGCCTTTGTGAAGCTGAGGATAAAGATCAGCTGTAGATGGATCAGGATGTTCCTCAGTTCTGATCGGGTAATTAATTTTACAGTTTGAAACCATGAACTCTCTTAAATACTTTAAACTATAATTAAAAAACAAAGTCAGACCAAATGTAACGGCTGTAGTCAATAAAGATAAAAATAACAGAAAAGGTTTCAGAAACAAAGAAATCTTCTTCACTTCTGCATCATTCACATGCATTCTGCTTTGTCTTTTTATCTCTCTCTGTTTTAAACAGTTAAAATGATTCACAGCCCATGAAGCAGCGCTGCATAACCCAGTCTGCACAACAGAGAGGGGAATTTACTGACAGGCTTTTATTATGAAGTCAATGAGGAGATGAATGTAAAAACTGATCAATCACCCCCGCAGAATAAAAAAATGACAGGATTAGCCTGTTAATAGTGAGGTCAAAGGTCAGACAGAAGTCTTATCTCATCTGACCACACTGCGGATTCTTACTGTTGTGGAGAAACTGAAGTGAACCTGATTTTTGTTTACGTCTGCCTCTCGTTCCATCTCATGTGCCAACAGTCGAGACAGCTGCATTTTAATCTCTTAGTTTAAATTATCTCATTTTCATTGTACTTTGTCTCACTAAATAAACCTCCCATATCTCACTTTGTGCTCTGCCAACAGCTAAATGAAGCAATGAATCCTCTTCCTGCAGTCTGCAGGCTCTGACGCAGACACAAAATAGTTGACAATACAGCTTTTTTTTTGCTGGGTCTGGAAAACCAGGTCCAAATCTGTGCTTCATAAGATAATAACCAGTTTAAACACAGTCAGGCCAGAACGGAAAATAAACCCCGAGGGCCTGGAGACACGAACATCTACATCTACAAGCCTGATATAGTTAATAAAGTCATAGAACAAAAATATTTGTGATATTTGTAATATTTAGTAACAAGTTAATTTCCATTTTAAAAAGAAAAAAATTGTTTTCTTTTAAAGATACAATCAAATCATGTTTGATATTTTTAGAACCCCAAATAATGAAGGAACAACAATTTGATCATTATAATTTAGTGTTAAATTAATATCTTAATCACATTAACACCGTTCTAATTCATATCCAACAACATTAATCAGCTGAGAGTCATGGTGTCATGGCTGATATAAGGTTTGTAGAATTATAGTAAATAAGCCTCATTCAGAGAGATTAAATAATCCAGTTTAATGTGTTCTAACAACCTGTTAATCTTGATTTTGTGTTTATTTTTTGGAAATTTAGTTTCTTCTTTTTATCTGAGATGTTTAAAGTTTTTATTTTTCCTTCTTGTTTTATGTCTTTTTTCTCTTAGTGATTTTTTTTGTTTTGTTCTGGTGTCACTGACCTTTTCATCCTCTTAGTCATCCAGCAGCTCACATCTGCCCTAAATCAGTTGCACGATGGAGCTGCTGATACTCAATGTGAAGGTGGAAGGTAGTTTTAGAAGGAAAGAAGATCAATTATAAAAAAAAAACCTCTGAGTTCGTCTGGGACTTGGTTCTCCTCCCACAGACTCAAAACATGCATTTTAGGTTAATTGGTGATGGTAAATTGGCCATGCGTGTGCGTGGTTGATTCTATATTCACTATGGACGTCTCCAGGCTGTTTCCTTCATGTTCCCTGATCTTCTCCCCCAGTGACCTGTGAAGATCGACGCCCACCCTCATGTGACCCCGCTCAGTGATAAGTGGATACAGAAAATGGATTGCTGGAGTTTCTCTCCTTCCTTGTTCCCTTCACTGCTTGCTAGCTTCCTGTTCCCTGCTGGTTCCTTGTGGTCACTCCTTGTTTTCTTATTGCCTGTTTACCTGTTTACTTGTAGCTTTGTTCTCTGCTTCGTTGTTTGTGTTTCTCTCTGTGCACACGTGTTTTAGTTCTACCCATCAGCCTAAAGTTGTTTTATGCTCCTGTGTGTAAATAAAAGCTGCCAAACACGTCAAACCTAATTCTAATTTTAACTAGTTCCATGAGGACATGAAGACGCTGTCAGTTTCATTTCAAATTCAGGACGTTTTAGCTTCATTGTTTAAGCCTGCAGACCAGTTGGATGTAAAAGCAGGTCAGAACTCAAAGTCAAGAAACTCAGAGTTTAAGCAGAATGTCCAACACAGATTAAATAAAGGTAATAAGAAACAATATCTCCATGTAACTGCATGTTACTTCCTCTCAAACCACAAACTGCAGGTTTAACTTTAAACCTGGTTCTTCACAGAGATGATGTAACAAGTCAGAGTATTTTTATTTGTGATGAGAAAATGTAATTTATATATTAGATATCAAACAAACTCTTGGGATAACAAGCACCTAAGCTGCATCGTTCACACAAAAGCACAAACAGTTCAGCTAATACATGAACAGCCTCTCGATGTTCACCGTACACACACACACGTAAAATATCAGGGAGTTCCGTTACAACAGCCCCGTTAATAACTGGAGCTGAGTTCACTCTCACTGGGAGAATCCAGCTCACACAGACACAAAAGAGCTTTTGTTACTTTAATGAGAAGCTACAACATGAACCAGAGGTCATCAGCATTCTGGAGAACACTAGTGGGAGGAACCATCATTAGAGCAAATCAGGTTAATGACTGGATCTGCACCAACGGATTTAATATCACTGACAAGCTGCAGGCATCAGGCGTCACTTCAGTGGCTTTTAAAGGAAAATTTAAAGCCTACAAGTAAACAGATGCTGCAAGGAACAACATGTAAAACTGATATTCTTCACTGAAAACGCCTTTTTAGAATTACCAGCAGGAATTTCTTGTAAAAAAAAGTTCTTTCCCGTCAGGCTTTCAGGGAATCGTGGAGATCGCTGTTTGCCTGTTTCTTTTCTCTGAGAAAAGTAAGAATACAATCAGAATGTCTACAGTTTTTTGTACACATATTTAATAAAACTGGATTAAACGCAAATGTTTCTCTGAATAAATCGTTTGTTTCCCGTCTGGAGAGATTTTTCAGATTGTGATGAACAGAAAGTCCATCAGGGTTCATGTTATCTGATGCAGGACTGATGAGCTGATTGTCTTTCAGTAGTAACTTTAGATCAGAACAGCAGTAACTCGTTTAATAATTGAAAAGTACTTCAAGTTGCTGTTTGCATGAAAATAAGAGGTGAAAATGCGGAAAACTAAATTCTGTTTTTTTACAGTATTTGTGTTACTGTGGATGATGTCTGATTCAGGTTGTAACTAACGTGTGATTCATCCAATCACCTGATGTGTAAGTCTGTTCTCACTCATTTATAAACTTGTTATATTCTCAGCAAAACGCTTCTCCAAACTCAGTAAAATTATTTCTTTTTCCTATTTAATGAACTTCACATTTTAGTGCAGATGTTTTAACAACTGTTTGATAAATGCTTTATCAGCTGATAAATACAGTCTTTTATATATTTTAGTTCACCTGTTTAAAGTATTTTACCTTTTTATGGGAAAATTCAACTGTTTTGGTATTTTGTAAGAATTTTAGACCAAAATTTGTAGCTACAAATCAAAACTTCTGAACTAAATACATAAAGCAAACCCCAAATCCCCCCAAAACTCTGAGGAGGTATAAACCAAAGGGTTTTGGGACTTATGAAACAACATGCACAGATACTAATACTGAACTCTTATCCATAAATGTCACATGCACACACACACACACACACACACACAGAGGCTTGTTTGAACCTTTTGGTTATAAATTATGGATGTCTTGGTGGAAACCTGCACACTCTGGCAGTTTTTAAACGAGTGGGACGTCTGCAGGCACAGAAGCAGAAACCACAGACACGTTAACAGACAGACTTTGAATTTTGATTTTTCAAGCAGAAAAAAAGCTTTTTGCCCTGTTTGTATTGGTTTTTATAAAATCTTTGAATGCGAATTTATTTCTGACTGTTTTCATTTGGAACAATTAGGGAGACAATCTGTTGAAGGGGGAAAAATATCCTCATGTTTTGCCAAAAGCTGTTGCAGCGAAAGCAACAGAGCAAAATATAAATCCTTTTAATCCTCATCAAACTTGTCAAACAGCTTTAGGTTACAGGGATTTTATAGGAGATTTATCATTATAATTAAGTCTTGTCTAGGAAAAAACTTTTCTTACTGCATTTAATATCCTGCTCAGAACAAACAATGTCTTTGTAAAACACTGACAGAGTAAAAATGTTGATAAATCTAAATAATCAGACCAGATACCTTTAAACAGTTCGATCTGCAGCAGCTGGTGTAATTTGGTGAAGCAGCTCAGGTTCCTGCTCTCTGATCTATTCTGTTTCACATTTGTTAGATGTTTCTGTCCCATCAGGCTTTTATCTCCACGCTTCCCCCCTTTTTATTCTGGAGGTGCTTAATTTGTAGAATCACTCAGAAATGACAAGCGGTTTCGCTGATGACCCAGTATAAAAGCTGCAGTTACTGTGCATGTTAATGAGAACACTGTGGATTATCTGCTTAAGTCGAATACATTTATGCAAACCTAAAAATAAGTTAATTAAGTGGAAAATTGTGTTCTAACTGATCCAGTTTCCCGTTTTACATGGACTGAATAAACAAGCGTGAGAGTGAGTTTCATAGTATTTGACATAATTTATAATTTGTCAAAATGTTTTTTGTTCATACATTTGACAGTTTAAAACTGGGATCCTGTTAGAATTTCAACATTTTTTGTTTCTATTTTCATTCATTTTAAAAAGAAAAAACTTCCAAAAACAGAAAAAGCAATTAAACATGGGGATTGTTTTTAGGGATTATATTTTAATAAAATAATATTCAGGATATTTTTCAAAATATGCCACTGCTACTGAAGCTCAGATGTCAAAGCAGAAGGGGAATGTGCAAAAAAGTAGCTTTTTTAGTTGTTTTGATGCTTGAAACTAAAACTGTATTAAAAATGCTGCTGGATGCTGCGCTATGAGCATCAGTCAGTGGACCGACACCTCTCACTGATTATAACTGTAAACATCAGAGGAGGGTTTGTGTCATGTGCTGCTGGTGTGTTTTCCTTTTAAGGTTCCATGATTCTTAAAAAAGTCAAGCTGTTTTTAAAAAGAGGAAGATAAAAAATATAATGATGATGGAACATACAAGTCATACCCTCATGGAGGATGAGACTCATTGATGCCTCATTTGGAGTCAGATTTACAGGGTCAGAACAAACAAAAAGGGTGTGTGTGATTAGATGATTGTGTGAAGTGCTTTAGGAGTTAGAATCTGACATTAAAATGTGCTATACAAATATACACCATTTACCATTAAAACAAGTACTTATTCAGTATTCAACTGACAGCATGAAAACTGATCCTGGTAATGTTTCATTCCTCTCACACTCACACACACAGAAACATATTTGGACAAGAAAATAACTTTTTAACAGCAACAATAGACAATATATAAAACTAATCTGCTCTGCAATTCTTTGTTATTTTTACAACTTTACAAAATAACACATTTTAATACAGGATGCATCAAGATGAAAACAAGAACTAAGAGACTAATTTACAAAAGGTCAAATTTTTGTTTTTAAATACTTTATAACAATTGATCTGGTTTCAGTTTTTAACAACTAAAACTTGTTTGTGTTCTTACCTGTATTTGTACTGTATTTGTCACTTGGTTGTAAATGTCTTTATTTTGTTTTAGTTCTAAAAATCTGAAACAGCTGTAGCCACTTGACTTGACTTCAGCTAACAATGTGTTGCTGAGCATCAGTTTCATCTCTGTAGAAGAACTGCAGCAACAAGCACCTGTTAACTCATGTGCGCCCCCTAGAGGTGCAGCTGATTAGTGTCTATCTCACCTTTTCTCTGCAGTTTAATGGCTGTCAGCAAGAACAGTTACGTGATACACTTACATTAAAGACATGAAGCAGACTAAAAAGTTTTGATGTTTAACAAATCTTTCTGTGAACTAGAAACATGCTACAGAAACGGCGCAAGCGACACGACTCAGTTTGTACAGGATCCAGTATTTAGAGGTGAAGCTTCAGTCCAAGTTTTTGAACTATATTTGATGAACAAATTCAGTGACTGAAGAAAATACATTTATGACAAAGATAAGTGTATGAATATGATTATTTTTTAATCTAATTGTTGCTTTTATATTATTCATGATGACTGCATGTCTCTGTTCCTCTTGTGGAAATGAATGAGTTTTGTGCATCTTTGAAAGAAAAAAAACAAATACTTTACACTGAAGCTAAAGGACGCCTTTTGGGACTGTGTCACATCAAATCGTCCACGATAACACCGGCTTAACTGTGACAAAAAAATGTAATTTTCTACCATCAATGATAAAACAACACAAAGCATTTATGTCTCTGTCGAGAGAGAGCGAAAGAGAGAGAGAGAGAGAGAGCAGCCCGCCAGCCTCCATAGACAATCCATTATTAACACAGAAGTCTTTCAGTAAGTGGTTTGGCTGCAAGAGGACAGACCTCCAACAAGGCACAATATTTTATTAAATGTGTAAGAAAAGTGTCACAGCTGAAGGAGGAAAAACAACAAACTGTTTTGACATTTAGAAATAAAAACCACAGAGTGCAACAATGAAGGAGACAAAGGCAGATAGTAATGGGCAGCTCAAAGATAAACAAATGTCAGAAGTAAACACTGCAGGAACAACTACTTGCTGCACTATGACAACAGCATACACACAGTGGCCACTTTATTAGGCACACCTTGCGTGCACCTGTTCGGAGACTATTAATTCTTCTTGGCTCTGTGAAGTGTGGCAGGCATTTCAGTCCACACCAACATGATATCACCAACGTTATGCAGTTGCAACTCTTCCCTTCCACCTCATCCCACCTCAACTGTCATGTTTAATAAACCAGTTGGAGATGATATAAGCTCTGTGACATGGTTCCTGTTGGAAGCATCAGAAGACGGCACACTGTGGTCATAAAGGGATGAACATGGTCAGTAATAGTACTCAGATAGGCTGAAGCAATTAAATAACACACAGTTCAAACTCAGGGACCCAAAATATGCCAAGAGAATACCCCCCCAGATATACAGAGTTAATGATACACTCGATCTCAAATGGATCAATATCTTTGGCTGCTAATTTATTGGACGTACATTTCAAAATAAAGGAAAGCCAAATGTTTTGACCTGGTGTGTAGGCGGGGTTCTCCAGAGATCTGCTGGCACTGATTCTGTTTCTTTGTTCTAAAAAGGTTTCTTTGATATGTTTCCCGGAGGTGATGGTGCACAGAGAGTAAGGTAACGTGATCATCTTGAGAAGAGAACGGAGGTGGTTGGTAACCTGGAAACCTAAACATGGGCAGATCAGTTGCAGATGAGGTGGAAGTGTTGTGTGTTTGTTTCCCTCATAAGGAACAGGTGAGTATAATCTCAGACATCATGGTCCATACTGGACCACCAGAATGTGAGTTTTAACAAAGACAGGATGCAGTTTATACCTGGATGACAGGTAAACCTTGGGGAGTGATTTCAACTGAATAACCTTAGACTAGATGGACACTGGATTAAACGGTGGGTTTAGTGGACCTGAGCCCGTGTCAAGAGCTTGTTTGACTTGAGCTTTGATCTCCCAGGTGAGGATCCCACAACACATGAAGATGGAGACACAGATTCAAAGGCAGAGGATTTAGAGTCAGAGGTACGTGATCCTGTATGATGTGTTAGTGGGAAATTTATTCTTTCAAACACCTGTGAACAGTAAGTCTGTCTGGAGTCGAGTCTCTTAGCCGATTGCAGGTAACTCAGATCAGTTCAGACTGTAAATACCTGTTCTGTTCCCTTCAGTCTCTCTGATCTTCTGATTTGATTTCATACTGTTGAGTTTCAAAGTAAAAAGCACAAGCATGAGACTTACCGCCAGCATCAGACCATCACCAGCCTCAGACCACCACCAGCATCAGACCACCACCAGCATCAGACCACCTCCAGCATCAGATCACCTCCAGGATCAGACCACTAACAGAGAGCGACCCAAACCCCAAATCGGAAGCATCAATTCCAACTGGAGTTGGGTTGGATGAGGACTGGAGCAGAGACAATCAGCCCCTTAGAAAGTTTTTTTAACCTCAGGTGTCCAGGTGAAGGTCCTGGAAGCTGAGACGTGTTTAATGATGGATCTGCACAGTTCCAGAGGGCACATGGATCTCAGACTTCTCAGCTTTAGGATAGAGGGTTTTCCAACAGTCATTGAAGGACCTGATGAACTTCAGCAGGGTCATGGTGAGGTGTAAAAGGGAGGAAGGAGGGGAGAAAAGGAAAATGGCTCCTCCAAAACCCACATCCCAACAAAAACTACCAGTTTTCTTAACAAAAAAAATAAGATAAAAGTCCTTGTCTTCTGTTAAAGCTTGTATTACTGATAACAGCAGATGGTTCATTGACATGAGTCTTGAAGAAGGACGTGTGTCTGTGTGAGAGATTAATGATCTTTCAGTTGGAGCAGAGAGCGATGGACCCGGATTGACAGAGAAATTGGGCTTAAAAAGATGGTGACTGATTTGCTCACAGCTGGAAGCAGCAGTGGGCAGTTTGGGATGCTCAAGTAGAAATGGACCACAGCACAAATTGGTCACACTTGAGTTATTTCTGCTAACGGATCCACCAGACTCCCAGAGCTCACACAGCAAGAGGTTCTTCATCCTGAAAGCAAGAATCTGAGTTCCTTCACTCAAATCACCCACACAGTTTCTACTGAATACTAAGTGACTGTCTCACGTTTTAGTCCAGTTTCTTTAGGTAAGAACATCCTACAGGCTGTAACGCAGAACTACGACAATCATCTACCAGCATGATCATCTCACATGGTGGAAAACACACAAGGTTTCCTCTGATGACTTGTTTAATCAGAAAATGTCCACCACCTCCTACCAGAACCACCTCCTACCAGAACCACCTCCTACCAGAACCACCACCTACCAGAACCACCTCCGTTATATTGCTCATGTTTAAAGGAAATACAGTCAATATTAATGGATCTAAAGCCAGAATTTACTTCATGGAGAATCTGCTAGATGGTCAGTTTACATATGGAGTGGACAAAGTTTCATGTTTTATTTATAATTTTTATCTAACAGTGAAATTTGTTGATCATTTAAAACGTAAACGGTTGCAAAATATGATCAAATAATGCTGTATTGATCATTGAATAAACGAGAAAGTGATAGAAATAATAATTATTAACAAAAATGTTGGGAACCAGGTTAAACTCTTCCACATCGACTCTGTGAAGAAATATTTTGTCACACAAAACTTTAGAATATTATATTTCTGAAACAGTTATCAGTGAGTTTCAGCATCAGATTGTCATCAGGAGGAAACGTGAACGGGTCCTGGTTTCACACTCAGATTGTTGTTTGTAACTGGGTATCAAACCTTCAGATGAAATCTTGACAAATATAAACTAGAAACCTGATACCAGCATCATCCAGCGGTTTACTGCAGCGAGGCAAAGATTGTTACTGATCACATGATGTGAAGAGGAAAAAGGATTTTAGTTTAGTTTCCAGTTTTCCAACTTGAAACCAGTTAAAATTCCAAGCAGAACATTAGAAATAAAAGATTAGAACATGGATTCTCTTAATTTATGTTCAGTTAACAGATAAAATCAGACAATCTGGTTGTAATTAAATGAAGTTGTAGAAATTAAAAATGTTGCGTTTCTCCTGTTTTCCAGGGAGTTTTAATATAACTGATGAGCTGACAGGTGAAACTTTGTGAGACGAACATTTCACCTCCTGTGTGACTGCAAAAGTAAATAAAGGTAAAAATAAAAGCTCAGCTGAGCTTCTGCTGAGTCCCGACTCCCCGGCTGTCACTCTGCTGCTGCCGCTGTGGAGACGTTCTCCATCACGCTTCATCTCACCTCTTTTTGATGTCTTGTTTAACTCTTACATTTTTGCATGTTGCTTATCATTCTACAGCATGCTGGTGCACGTTGCCTTTCACCATGTATGTCCCTTTTCAGTCACATGTTCTTTACATGTTTCCAGTCCCTGCAGCAAGGTCTCTTCTGCAAAGTCTCTATAGTGTTTATATGTATAAATGTGTATATGTTGTTTTTGTATTTTATATTTTGTTTCAAACTTACAGAAGAAAATGTAAAACTTTACTTAATGTGAATAATTCAGTTTATACGCCATAATGTAACACAAAGAAAGTGAACAAGTCTGTTTGATTTTAAAGTGAATCTGTTGCACATTTTGACTCCTGCTGTTTGTTTTCAGCTCTTCTTCACACTGACACAATCTGAATTACTTATTATAAATGTTCTTTACAATACAGATTGTAGAAAGTGTTTAGCTGATCTGTGGAACACCAGAGAATATGCTGGAAACTAGTAAAATAATTATTGCATTAAGCTTGATGGATAGAAATAAAAATGTTATTTATAAGGACAGTTTAGAAGTAAATAATAACATGTGCCTTTATTTCATGACAGGCATCAATTAAACGTCCTAAAATGCCTCAAAAAATACATTGCTGTCATTTTAGGCCCATGTAGAACTTATCTAAAGATAATTCATATAAACAATACATTTAAATAGGTAAATGTACAGTGTGTGTGGAAAAGGCTTGAAGATTAAACGTGTGAATGATGAAGGGTAAAGAGACGCTCTGAGTGCCATTCAGTATCAGGCTCTAAAACAAAGAGCTGTACGTGACAGGCTGAGAGGAAACGAGGGATGATTGGATGAACGAGGGGCAGAGAAAACAAGTGAGAGGCCTGGAGGGAACAGAGAAATAAAAGAGACCGGCTGTGATGCGAGTCCACACGACGCACTGAGAAGCATTCCAACACAAACAGCCATTCATGCATGAATCAAGACACAAACTGAGATTCAGCTTCACAGAAAGAAAATGATAGAAAATGTGTTGAAACATTTTATCTGAAAGAAACTGTGAGTTCAAGAATATGATCGTTTTCAAAACACAAAGATATTTTATGAACAAAAATGTAGATTAATATTGTGTGTTTGTCATTTATGAACATCTAGGAAACATTTCACTCCGTCTGCGTGACATTGGAGATGTGGATTCTCTCAAGCATCACATTAAAGACAGTTGACTAAAAAGGAAAACTTGATAATAAAAATAGAAGTTTTGTTTTTGAGCAAATGAACAGAATCCACAGCTGCAGAAGCTGAACGCTGCCTGTATCTCACTGGGCTGCGGCGGCTGGTGACAAACTGTGAACAGCATTCACAAGGGAGTTCCGAAAATATAAAAACATTCACGAGGATTCTCAGTTTCCTCGTGTGAGTCGCGGGACATTGCTGTTTTGTTGCTTGAATTTTTAACATGATCAAATATTGACAAGACAAACGTTCCCTCAAGGCAATCGGAGTCCTGGTGGGTGGATGGAACTCGTCTCAGACCCTGTTTCTGTTTAATTACTGCAAGTTAGACGTATTAGACATGTTTGGGGGGCAATTATATACCATAATCACATGGCAAATGCAGGCTCCACCTCACTTAAATAGAAAATACCATAATTTCAATGTGATTACAACTAAAAACACATTTTATTACAAATATTACATCTTTAAAAATATACATGGCATTTATCCCTAATAAATTAGATTGTTACGTAAACATGGATGAACCAAAACCTGTTAAAAATCCTGACTTTGGAAATGATTTTAAAAGCCTCGATCTTCCAAAACAAAAAAACCTCATTTACATGTGGACGTGACGCGTAAACACATCTGAAAAAGGTGTTTTAAAATGTAACTTCAATCCTTTTATGAGGTCTGAGCTGCAGGTCAAATCTATTTACATTTAGAATAAAAGTTTCTGTTCTAGTTGCTGTATATTATTCATCTGAGCTGCTTTACAGTCTGTTCATAACTCCAGTGGATTAACGTAAAGATGAGCCTGAATCAGCTCAAACGTGTGAGTTTTAACACAGAATCATACGAGAAACCATGAGGCTGCATTTTCATGACATCGTCTTATTTTAAGGTGAGTAAGAAAAAAACAAACTTTCTTCATGGGGCTTTTGTTTGAGTTCCTGGCGTTGACCTTTAAGAGACAGGTAATGGACTGTTTCATTTACTGCTGCTGCTGGTTTCACTCCAGGAGATCTGGGAAATAACTGCTTCTCTTTAACATTTACTGCAGGCGATGTGGCCTTTGGTCATCAGTTTAGATCAAAACTGTTTCTTTAATGTGTGAATGACTGTTTTAAAAAGGATTCAGTCTCTTATGTCCCCTGTGATGGACTGACGCAGGAACAATCAGGTATATTGGATGTTAATTATATAAATTAGCTCCGCCTCTCTTTGTAATGATGTCTATTTGTTTTTCAGGGTCTTTGAAAGTTTTATTTCGCCTTCAGAACATGCAATAAAATCTTCTGCTGTCTTATTGGACAGTTTGATTTATGACTGTGATGTCACCATCCAATCGGATTGAAGGGTGCAAATTTACATCCACAGCTTCACTTTTTTTGTCATCAATAATTATTTATTAAAACAACAACAGAAAACCTCCTCCTGTAGTCCAGAAAGTATCTTCTCACCAACGCTGTGAGCAGCAGCGTGTTTAATGCTGCAGCAGGTCTGGAACTCAGACACAGTGAAATGGAAATAACCCTAATAAAAATCAGGATACTCTTTGAAAAGGTTTCAGCTGTGGAGTAGTAGTGTCACAGCGTATCTGTGGTTCTCTGGTAATGGTTTTGTGTGTGTATTTGTCCTTGCACTCCAGGTGACCCCGTGTTAATGGCTGTGAAATAGAACTGTCTGCCTCCAGCTTCTCATCACGTCTACGTGATGAGCTCGTTCCACGGCTGCCTCTCTTTTAAAGTCTCCGATTATAATTACAGTGACGACACTCGTCCTCTCTTGTCACATGTTCTGTATGTTCCTGTGAATCCATTTCTTCTTCCTCCTCTTTTTATAGTTCCTAAAGTTTCTCATTTGAGAGCTGCTGCCGCCTCTTGGGATTTTCATTTATTCTCCTTCATGCTCCATTTGCACCTTGTTGGTGGAAGCAACCATGGAGGTCATTCAGGTATGAAAACAAGCTTGAAGATCAGCCAGAAAATAAAGATCCCATTGAGTTTTTAGAGATGAATGTTTGCTGCTGCAGGAAGCAGGTCTAGCCTTTGGCATCCACGTTATTGGAGCTGTAGATCACAGCGCAGGCAACAAAGGGAAGTGATGAATGTTACAATCTTTGTAAGCTGGTTTTTGATGATGCTCAGTTTTCATCTGGAGTTTCACCAGTTAATATATACCAACAGACTGAAACAACATCCAGGAGTTAGACAGTTCCCAACACTTAACTGCCTTTAAGCTTCATTAATTCACACAATTTATTTGAGAAAACGGTGAGGAAGTGACATGAGGTTGGTGAAATTAAGAATTTGTGTTTCTTTTACTCTATTTTTAAGTTTTTAATCAGGAAAATTCCCATTAATCCACATAAAGGGGCGGGACTTAACACTTATCCTTAAATCAGCCACTAGGGGGTGTTTACTTTCCAAGTTACGCCCAGTGTCCACTCTAAGTATTAGGGTTGTAACAATAAATCACAAATTATAACAGTATCAGTGTGTGAAACATAAATATCATAAAGAGCTGCTCAGATTGCAGAAAGTTAGAGGCTTTTACATTTTTATATTATATTAATATCATAAGCGCCACATAGTCAAACTCTAATATAATATACTGGACCAGTCTGAAGGATTCTCATGACCCTGGTTACTAAATAACTAAAAACATTTCCATCATAATGTAGTCAAAACGTGAAGTAAGATTTTTGATCAGACACTATTTTTCTTGGTATCCTGGATTTAATTTATGGGATTAAAAAGTAGCTACACCTCCCACAAACCAAAAAACGTGTCTGAAAGGTTAAGTGACTCTAAATTGGCCTTCGGTGTGAGTGAAGGGTGTTCCATCTGTACGTGGCCCTGATGGACTGGGGTACCCTGTCTCTTACCCACTGGCTGCTGGAGATCGACACCATCTTCCTGCGTCCCTGAACAGGAACAAGCAGGAAGAGAAAATGGCTGACGGACAGATTACGGGGTTAAAAAGTTCTCAAAGATTAAAAAGACAGAAAGATTACACGTAGAAGGAGGACACGAGGAGAGGATGAAAAGCATCTTCTCTTATTTACTGTGATGGATGAAGTTTCTCTAATTAAACATCTAATTAAATGAGTAATTCTCAGTGTAAAGGTGAAATGAGCTGGTAAAAACAATAAACCACATTTAGTGACTTAAATCTTCATAATGTCACTAGGTTTTTCAGTCCACTGGTAAAAGTAATGAGCAGAGGTGCAAGGTCTAAAGTTTCATCTCTGACAGCGAAAAGAAAAACATTAAACTCCGATTAATGACGGTCGCAGAACGTTTGACGACAGTAATACAAGCAGTTCAGCAGACTGTCGTCTAATGACGATGTGTTCAGGTTAATTTTTACAAATTAAATAATCTGGAACCATTTTTAAATAGTTTAAACAATTTGTCATCATTCCAGAAAGGCTCAAGGTGAAACAAAAAATGTTCAGGTCACAGGGTTGCAAAATAGAAAAGTAATAAGGAGTCCACAAAAATGAGAAGCTGGAACTAAATGTCATTCAAATTAGACAAGTGACACCTTCCCATCTGATCAGAGTCGCACCAGAGAGCGCTGTGAGATGAGATGACTGTAGTTGTGACTGTGCTGCTAAAAGAGCAGGCAAATACAACAATAAAGTGTTATCAGGATGAGCAGCCAGACGCTGGTGCAGGCAGGCAGCCAGATAAGGAGGCAAAGCCCCGAATACAATAATACCAGCAGAACAAAACAATAACTCCTGTTGACTCACAGCGAGACACTCGTCACTGTGTCACTGAATGTGACGAGCCCCTTCTTAACATCTTAAAACACATCCGCAACAAACGTCTTCATTTCTTTATAAAAAGCTGCAGCTGCATGAAGCTGAGATGATTGTGAGTGAAAGTTATATTATATCATAAATTTACAAATTATTTTAAGGTCTCAAATAAAACTTTAAATATCATTAAACTGATATTTTTGCATAATCAGAAGCAGTAATTCCAGCAAACGTTTTATCCAAAACAAAACAGAGATTACATCTTCTTATGTTTAACTCCAATGAGTCAGAATGTAATCTTTATTGTTCATGCAACACACACGTCTGTAAATAAGATGAGTATATCTCTATATTCTGCTTCAGAAGTCCAGTTCAACCAAATCAAGAACAAAAATCATCTCCTAGCTGAATATTTGGATCCAGAAGGTTCTGCAACATCTTCACATCTAATCATCTCTTATATGATAAACTCAGAGCGACTGCTTTGTTTTTAATATTAATTTAATCCATCATAAGAAAATTAGTTGGTGTGTAAAAGATCCTGCAGAGGCAGAAACCTGCAGGTTAGAACAGTCGCTTCCAGATCAGACACAACGTAATCCTTCTTTACTAACATGAAAATAAAATGCTGTTGGATCAGAACGGCTCTGTCTGAGAGGCAGGCAGTTCTCCACAGAGACTAATGCTCCATCTTGCAAATTTAAGACGTGTGATGCTGATTCACTGCAAAATTTATCAGGTTTTTCCTGTTAAATGGACGTCCCACATCTCCACAGAGTTTCATGAAATCCAACCTGGAGGTTTTGGTGAAATGTCGCTGACAAACAAGCTTCCAGATCTGCGTCTGACTGAAGCAGATTTACACGACAGGATGCAAGTTTACATCTTATATAACACACTCATCATCTCAGTAACAAAGGCTTTTACTAACGACCATATGTTCACACAAAACATTTCATAGAAACTCTGATTCTGAGAGTTGGTTAGATTGTCTGTAAGCTTCTTATAGTCCAGTTAGATTACAGCTAGAATAACAAGAAAAATACTTTCTGCATCACTGAACTTCACCCTGTTAGCAACAAAACTAATTCTTTATGCAGGATTCTGATGAACAGCTGCATCAGACAGCAAGTCTAATAGAGAGAAATTAGGGTTTTTGTTGTTGTTGTCAAACGTAAAAGGATTCAACCATTAATTTAAAGCATTCGTGTGTTTTTCTATTAATTAAATCAAACTGCTGCTGCGACTGAAAAACATACATGCAGCTTCACTGTGACATTTCAAGTTTCCTGAGGTCACTGATGAGATTTGATGTGGTCATTGTGAGTGTGTGTGTGTGATGACTCATAGTGTGGAGGTGTGTGGAGGAAGGACGACTTTTAAGAAGCAATAACACAAACCTGAGCTTGTGTGTTTGTTTGAAGACGATTTGGAGAGACAATAGTTCAGTTTAATTAAAACAAATCAGACACCTGAGCTGCTTTAAGCTGATGAGAAGAAAAACAGAGGAATCAACAGCTGATTCAGGGTCGTCCATCCATCCATCCATCCATCCATCCATCCATCCATCCATCCGCTGTGTGTTTTTGTGTCACACTGATAAACAGTCATAGAAACTGATGGAAAGAAGTTGAATGAGTTCTAACACACACAGGCTTCCTGCATCAGGACCACAGCCAATAACAGGACAGCTGGGGACTCTAGACTCACACCAGGGGCTGTATGTGGGTGGACCAGTGGGGCGTATCTGTGTGTTCATACATGTTCATGTGTGTGTTGTATGATACTAGTCTGAGTGGGGACTGTGTCTCCGTCGTGTAAAAGCACTGATGGTTTATGTGTTTTCTTTAGACATCAGCAGGTAAAAACTGCAAACCGTCAGATAAAATGACACGAGAGCAAAAAATCAGTCTTCTGTTTGTAAACTTCAGCATATTTCTGTTTCTACAAACTCAAAGATCAAATATTTATTTTACATCAGCAGCTTCTGGAACACATGGAGCAGGAATGTGCAAACACAAACCACCATAACCACCGTAATGTTAACGCTTGAGAAGGATTCAGATTTTATGGAGACGTACTTTGTTAGTAACTGTTAATATTTCTCCTCATCTTCTGTTGATCCCTCAGGGAAAAGAAGAAACACACGAGTGGACGCATTTACATCCTGCCAATAAAAGCAGGGGTAAGGTGGTGGAACATAGCAGCTTGAGGGTGGAGGACGTGAGAACGAAGGGAGAGAAGAAATGAAGGACAGAGGAGGAAGAAGCGGAGGAGGAGAGGAATGACTAGACAAATTTCTAATCTGTCAGTCAAACAGAGAGGATGACGAGTGGGAGGATTCTGGATCTGGAACCATTTATTCATGGTTTTATTCCAAAAAATACTTTTAATTTTGGAAGAATGTTTTAATTTGATGGTCTGAATGTGTAAATGGAGACTGATGCAAGTTAAGTTTAGTAGATTTGATCAAAAAATCAGCTGAAGTGACTCATTAATGTTATCAGGAAGTAACAACAGCCAGAAATCCCACAACGTCAAACTCCTCGATTTTAAACTTTAGTTATCAACGCTTTACTTCTTTCACTTTTATGTGGTTCAATTTTAAAGAAAAAACTAAGAAACTCATAAAACACAAAATATCCTTTCAGAACTTCTACTGTTTGTAATAAATAAAGATGTTTGTTGTTTTCTTATTGTTGCATTTGTTTTTTCAGAACCTAAACATGTTATTTTGTATATATGAACATCGATCTGTCTTTTTACCTGAAAATGTGTATTATTATTATTTTTTTAAGTTTCATTTTTGCTTGAATGCGATGCAATAAATCTTTGTTTCTTTTTATTTATAATGTTTTTCTTTATAATCATTTTGATGTTGAACAATGTTAAATATCAAGTTTCTGAGAATAAATCAAATAAAATTAGAGAACAATTTAATTTTGACTGTAACAGCAGGTCAGATTATTGATATCTACAGATTATAGAATCATGTTTACTATTTTTTTTGCTTTTACACATTGAGTTAAATATTTGGAAAAAATTATAGTTATGAGAGTTAGAGACAAAGAAGAAACGTAATAAAAAATAAGTTCATCAAGTGGGAACTTTCATCTCAGGTGTGAAAAAATAATATGAGCCAAGAGTTTTAAAAAACACCGCAGTTCCAACCTACAGTCCATCCTACACCTGCCCACACACGAGCATCACTACAACACTTTATAGACACTTCTGATGACAGAAGACACTGACAGGCAGAGTGGAGGAACAGAGCTGGCAGCAACAGCAGCTTAAATAAAGAACAAAAACTGCGAGGAAGAAATCACAGAAAGAAAACAAAATAAAAAAACAAAAGGAAAGAAGTAAATAAAGTATAAAGCATGTAAAACAACTGAATTAAAAATTCCTGTTAGTAATCCTTTAAATGTTAAATATTCTAAACAGATAAATTCTTAAGTTGATAAAATAAAAGCTGAGCTGGCTTGTCATGACCCAGATGTGATAAAATGAGAAGACAAAGTTCAGAGAATTAAAGAAATTAAATTTCAGACGTGACGGAGATCATGTGTGAAGTTTGGAAACGATAAAGAGACAGTTTGGAGCAGCTGGCTGGATGCCAAGAGAGCGAGAGCAGCAAATATGTTTTACAGTTACTCTACTGGTTATGTAACATCACAAAGATGTATGTCACACAGATTCACAGCTCAGAATGCACATGACAAACACAACATATAACATGACATGATCACGTGTGTTCACAGCCTGAAACCAGTCAGATGGTCACAGACAGAGACCGATTTGATAGAAGAAGAATAAGGAAGTGCTTCTCAGCGAGCATCAGTTAACGCAACACACACACGCATGCATGCACGCACACACACACACACACACACACACGCAGGTCATGAATGATGCAGCAGCCTCCCGTGTGTTTAGTGCGTCTGCCTGTAGTTCATCAGGTCTTTGTGTGATCAGCCTGTTTAATACAATCATTTTGTTTTTTCACGAGTCTCTTCCTGGTTCGAGTCTCAGACTCGGATCAAATCGTTTTCTGAACTGAATCTATGATCTGAACTCAGATCTGAATCTTGTTTTCAGTGTCTGATGACAAACAGTCTGTATGTGAAGTCTGGAGTCATTTTGTTTCTTTATCAAAAGTTCTCCAGGATTTTCTTTGGACTTTAGCTGCTTCTGGAGACTTTTTGCTTCAGCACTCAACCTTTCTGAGACAAACAGTTTTTTAATAAGTCTGTCCTATGAATAATCCAGGTCTAATATTTATATGAATAATTAAATATATAATTTATATTAGTTTATTAATTTTAAACTAGAGATTTGTTGTGAAAAATTAAAATACCTCAATATGAGTGATGTAGTTTATCCAAAGTTCTGATTTTATTTCCTTTTAGTTTTTGTTTATATCGTCTTTTCTTCCTGTGATTCTTCCTCCTCACTTCCAGCAGGTTTTGTTGATCTAATCTGTGCAGCTTTTTCAGCCTGTCATCCTTCAGATCTTATGAAACATCAGTGCTGCAGAGGCTCAGTCTGTCTGACCCGTCTGACACTCTTCTTCTTCTTTGGTTTTTTGTTAGAAGGTGTCCAGAAAATGAGCTATAATCCTGCTGCAGCACTTTCAGGTTAATATTCAGAACCACACAAAAGTTACTTCAGTGTTCTGCCTGAAAATGTCGTGTACTTTGTCTCTGTGTATGATTCTGCTCTGTGACAGTCGATCTTCTGTGTAATGAAACAGTGAGACGAGCCTCCAGGTGAGCAACAGAAGAAACTCCCTGCATGTGTCCCATGAGAACCATCAAACAGAACAGGGAGGACTAATCAGAGTCAGAGGTGATGAGATTATCACTTTGATTTAGAACGTGATTTTTCTGAGTGATTTTGTTGTTCTTTGAGGTTCGATGTTGTATAATCACTGATCCTGAAGGAAAAAGCTTCAGGCTGTAGAAACCTGTTTACTCCCTCAGGGACAGACGTGGTTTACTGCTGCACGGTGGTTAGGAGATGCCACATGTTCAGTTGTGTCCAACGGTTGATGTGGATGGTGCTTTTATTTTTCAGAACCATTACAGAGTTTTTTACAACCAATATCAACTATGTTGGAATAAATATAGGCTAAAAAAATCCCTCCCAAATTCTGCAGTAGAACCTTGTGTCCTTTTAGGCTTCTGTAGAAAATAACAGTAAAACTGATTAAAGAATTTGCAGCATCTTTAAATTTAAATAATTCCTTCTAAGGTGTTGAGAACACATTTTTTATATTTGGATCAGGAGATCTGTTTGTTGCCAGACAAAAACAACAAACAAACAAACAAACAAACAAACCCTGGTGAAAACATGAGGATTTTACGTTTATCTGTTCTTATATTTCTGCTTAGAAATGTGTTTAATTTAAGAAATCTGGGTGTAAATATCTAAAATTCTTTGTAACCATCTTTTGATGTCAAACAAAATGTTTTTGGAGTAAGATAAAAAATAAAAACTATTCCTTAGGAACCCTTTATGTTACATATCACAGCAGCTGAGCTGGAGGGGGTGTTGTGTAACTTCCATATGGTTTGATAGAGCTGCTAAGCAGCAAGCAGTAAAGGGATGTGGTTTAGAATTGAGCTTCTCCCAAGTGTGATATGTAAATGTACAAGTGAGAGAAGGGCAGTGATGAAAGAGCTGCACCATAACCCGCGGGTAAATAAAGGTTAAAAGAAGCAGAAAACAGTAAAATGGACTGTATGTCTCTTCAGATAAGTGATGCTGCTGAAAGCTTTATAGTTCACAAATAAAACGCAACACTGGGAGAGAGAAAATGAAGCAAATGGAAGGAGAAGCTGAGGGAGCAAGGAGGGAAGGGAAGGAGAAAAGAAAGGGCTGGGAGATAATGGAGAGGAGGAAGAAGAGAAGCAGAGAGGAGAGGAAGGTTGTTGATGAATAATCCATCAGCCAATAAAGAAGGCAGAACAGTAATTGGATATTGGTCATCAGACAATAAATTTGTTGGAGCTTTGCAAAGAAGCAAAAATCATTCAGAAAGGGATGAAGGTCTGATCACTGTGTTCAAGCCCAGAGCTGAAACTGGTGAGATGATGAAACACGACTTATTCCTTCTAAAACATTCCCTCATGTGAAAACTGAGTCTGATAAAAGGTGTTATCGTCCTGTCATCTAGATTATTCCTGAACATGCAGTTTCTCTGTTTCTTCATCTGCTGCTGAAACTGAGCTGAAAGCTGAGGGGAGCTGCTGAAGCCTGATGGAGGGAAAACAAGGGAAGCCCCTGAAAAACTGCAGAGACACAGAAAGAGGAAAAGCCCAGGGAAGCCCCACTGCAGTTTCTGCAAACAGAAGGAGGATCCCCTCCTCAGATGTGCACGGAGCGTCTGCATGCTGCAGTCCGGCTGCTGACAGAGACCTTCATTAAAACTACAGTCACACTTCGTTCCTCCCTGCAGATCCACATCATGCAGAAAGGAACTCGTGCAGCTAATAGCGTGCAGTAATTAAAACATCACTGTTGACCTATTTATAATTTGCTCCTTGATATTTGTTTTGTAACTATAAGCTGTTCATCCAGTCGTGTTTTAAAACACGAAATTTGCTTTTTAAGTCGTTGCGTTCAGTCCTGCAACATTATTATTGAAAACCTGCAACGTCAAATGTAGATGGGAGTAAAATCACTGCAATAAAACATGAAGTCTGGCAGATAATGGAGGACAGGAGGAGCTGGAGTCGGTTTAATGAGTCGTTCATCCCACAAGCAGCCCGACGGCAGGGAAGCCCAGTCCGCTGCGTCAAGGCGCACAAAGGAAGGAGGAAACCGGGGGAAAAAGCCGTTTTCAAGATAAACGGATGGAAAATGAGAATTACTGTATTTACATTTTTAAATATCCAATGTGAGGTTTGCCTGGAGCTTCTTTTATTAGCAGAGTTCTTGTTTTGAAGCGACAGAAACCTGAAAAAGGTTTACTGACTGCATTTCTCAGAAAAACGCACCGCCAGATTTTCTCCCGGCAGCAGCTTTATTTTGAAAACCCAAGCATGTGCGTGTCTCTGCTCACTGACTCTGATATTCTGATGCATGAGGCGCATTAATGCTAGCAGAGAATTACTACAATCACCCACTGTCACACTAATGAAACTGATCCAGCATGTGCGTGTGGTCTGTGCATGTGGCCTGTTTTATATCAGAAAACTAAAAGACTTTTAATCTAAATGTGAAATTCTAATTTCTCTAAAAACTGTCCAGTCTGAGTTCAAATGCTGGAGTTTGTTTTTGACTCTAATGCGCGGGCACGACACTCCCTCCCGGGGCTCTCGGGCTCCGTGCACGGTCTCTCTCTGGGGCCACGCAGGGCAGAACGCTCATTAAACTCGGAACCACTTTGGAGTGAATGTTTAATGTGCAAATCTTATAAAATCCCTGCAGCCTCCTTCAGATTTCACTCACGCTCCTTAAACTTGGTGAGATTAGCAGGACAATATTCTTCAGGGATGGACTGAAGATGATTAATCTGATTATTGAGAGCTGCTTATTTATGACAAAATAAAAGATTCTGACAAATGATTTGCCACAGCTGAAACTGAAGAATGATCCGCGACGACGCGCTGCGCTTCAAGGCACTTTGAGGGAGACATTTTCCATCCAGGGTTTGTCCACACAGGACAGCTCCACATGGTCCAAATCAGCAGCCAGAGATGCCCGCATGGAGCTGCGCGCACATGAACAAGTGCGCACAACAAACACGCGCCTGCAGATGGAAACTGTGAAAGAAATGCCTTCTGTTGTTGCGCCAGTCCGCGTTCAGATCACAAACAACCCCAAACTGGAGAAGAAACGCGTCTTACCTTGTATTCTAGCGCCAGTCCGCACGCGAAGCAGTGAGCATGTTCTGGGATGGGAGTGAAGCAGTGAGGAGAGGAAACTGCTCTGCTGCTCGACTCGACACACACCAAAACAAACACACACACATATATAAAGAGAAGGACACACTCAGCGCGCGGGCGGGCGGGGTGAGGAGGAGCGCGGCTGTCCTCGGGGGCGCGGATGGATGTGGAGTCGGGATGTGAGCATGGGCGAGGTGGAGAGAAGAGGATTAGGAGGAGATGAAGGTCAAGATGAACAACAATAAAAAGAGCAATGGAAAAGAAAAGGGAGATTAAAAGATAAATGAAATGAAAAGAAGAAAACATTAAAGGTGTGAGATGGAGAGAGACTGAAGGAGGATGAAAACGGTAAAATACATTAAGACAAAAGAAAATGTTTCGAGGATTTCCTGCAGCTGCTTCTCAAACCTGAATGTTGTGAGAGAATTTATTATAAAATGTGACACTTTAATATCGAAACATGGACATTAGCAGGTTCCATGTTTCCTCACTTGATGGTGCAGCAGCAGCATCCTGAGGGAGAACCGAGGCATCAGTCAGAGCTTTGAGCAGAACCAATTACTTAAACACTGCGCGACATTTCAGGCTCCTGCTGACCAAGCAGGCCTGAAACAGTCAATCAGTCCACATTAAATCCTCCAGAGTCCATCCAGTGGAGTCCATCTGAACTGAATCCACAGCTCTTACACCACCTCCTCAGAAAACCTGCATCCCGTTCAAACGTGGATGATTTTTACTTTCACCTATATAACGTGTTTGTTCTGCTCTCAGAAACACTTTTACATCCTGGTTTTGCTGCTGAATTAATTCTTCTTCATAAAAAACAGACTTGCACATTCAGCCCTTCCTGCTCGGTTGTGACTCTGTTCTCAACCAAAACCAGAAAGACCCGTGTTCATGGGGGATTTAACTTCAACTTGCTGACAAACATGTTGGTTCTGCTTTAAAAAGGGGACCAAGGTGGGTCAAACAGGTAAAGTCTGTGTTGGGGAGCTGGAAAGAAAACACTGAAGGTTTTATTATAAGAGTCTTTGTGTGAAAAGACTGATGAGCGTAAGGGGTCTTGGGGGACCAGCTATGGTTCATTTAGTTCCTTTCTAACTACAGTAAGCTAGGTTGGGTTTAGTAGTTGGACTTTATCTTGTCCACAGTGTCTCTCTTCTCTGTTGAAGAAGAAGAAGAAATGGTGACAGGAAACGTCTGGAAGGAGGATTCAGAACCATGTTTCAGTGGTGGCCTGGCAGCATTAAACTGTCTGATGACTGAATTTCCTGTGTGGCACTTATAGCTGCAGGGTATATTTATTTAATTTGATCACTGTTATTGTTTCTATTATGTGAGCTGCAGCACATCTCCCGTGGTTACTGAGAGAGGCGGGCCATGCCTTGAATATGATGCCAGTCTATCACAGGGTTACACAGACACCAAAAACCCTGTACATAGACACTCTGGGCCAATTACCCCCATGCTCACATGCACAGAGAGAACATACATGCAGAAAGTTCACAGTTAAGTTTGAACCAAGGACCTTCTTCCTGCACAGTAACACTGCTTCCCGCTGCACCACCGTGCAGCCCCGATGGAAAGTAGAAAAAGTTGAGAAACAGCTCATGAGCAGCTGTTACTTGATTTGCTGTGATAACTGAGTCCTGCAGGTTTTAGAAACATAAATAAAACTAATCAAATGATCCAAAATGACCTTCGTACTGATCTATAAATTATACACACACGTTTACACAAGAGTCACTAACCTTTAGTTTGTGTCCATTTCTAAAGGGGATCGACTTCAATCACAGTAAGTGTATGAGACACGCACGAAAACATACACATGGACTTAAACACACGCACACACGGGTAAATTAAATTATATCACAAATAGTCTGCACTCACTTTGTTCACTGATTTGTTGCATCACATGACGCCTGTGTGCGAGTGCTGGTGGAATATTTATGTAAATTAATGCAGCTAAAGCTTTTCCTCAATAAAATACATGTTTTATTCTAATATTTGTAAGAGAAAAGAAAAACAAGTTATAGAGTTTATTTGTTCAAACATCAGATTAAAAACTGCCTCTGATGTTTAATAAAGTTCATGTCTTAATAAGAGAATCACTTCAGAGTTTTATGGAAGTAACGCTGCATTTTAGATCAAATATCTGAAATCAAGTTTTCTCTTAATCTAAAAAGGAGCTGCTGACACTTTTTTTAATTAAAGAGGCCCTTCCATTAAAAACGTTTTTTCTGAGGTTTCTGTTGACTATTTTAGCTCTGCAGGTGTTCTTACCTTCATAGTGGGTGTGAAAACAGGTCAACAACTACGCAGGTGGTGATAAAACCAGAGTTCTCCCGAGTTCTAACGGACTGTATCTGTTTTATCACAGCTCCTTTGTTCGTTAGTATTCATTAGCCTAGCATGCTGCTAGCTAAAAACTGTTAGCATAAGACGTATCAAACAGGAAGACATGATGTCTGACGTTGCCATGCGCAGCAGGGCAGGAAACAGTATACCTTGCTCTGATAGGCTAGTTTGTTAGCCAATCTAAGTCCAGCAAATTCAAATAATGAATATGAACGAGCTGCTGACGAAGCAGCCTGACGGAAAGAGCCGGAACCACCCGAATTTTAACGCAGACAGATTGAAAGGTGTTTCCTGACGTTTTTAGATATAAAATGTTTCATATTACTGGTTCATTCAGATTTGTTATAATTATACATAAATTGACCAGAGACTGTTTTTAGTTTTAGTTAAAAAAATATATATATATCGTGTTAAATGATGAATGAAACACAGAACTTTTATCAAAGGAATAAATAAAAGGTTTGGTCTGTCACTTGCTGTCGTTTCCTTTTTGGACAGCAGAGGGCGCTGAAGCACAAACTTGCTTATCTACACCAACAAAATCCTTTACTAAAAGAGACAAATATAAACAAAAAATATTTTTTCTTAATCTGTTTAACAAAATTTTTAAATATCTGTGTGAAACACAAGCGTCGCCTCATCATGTGATTTCACAGCTGCTGCAGAGCTGTTTGTTTAGCTGCTTCAGTGGAAGTAATGTGTCAGTGTAACACATATATGTGTACATGTACATGTATATGCAGTAAATGGTCCTGCTATCTAATAACTTATATCAGTGCCTTCGTGCGACAACAGGCTCTTTTAACATGTAAATAAACATCCTGATCTTCTCCTGATGAATCACATCCAAATCTAATCAGTGTTGAGAGGCTGTGAAGCCTCTTCCTTCTTCAACCCAGTCTATTTGCTTTTCTTTTATGTGTCACACACAAACATTCACACACCCTGCTGAGAAGACAAATTCAGCTGTGATAAGTGGCCTCGCCAGCTCGAGTGAGATGTGAGGAGGCAGAAAAGAACGTCTGGAGATCCGTCTTAAAAAACAGCAAGCTGGAAGGACGAAGAAGACGAGGTAGGAGGATGAAAGGAAGAATTCAACAGAAGACTGTTCAAGGAGCATCAATAAAGTACACGATCACAAGGATAAATATATACATTTATATCTGAAACCACAAAAAAACTGATGAGGGTTCGTGTTTTAGAGCTTCATCAGCGGAAAATCGCTGCTTTTTTCCTGTAGATCAAAGTGATGTGAAGCAGGGAGCAAACCTGAGACAATGTCAGGACCCTGAGACCACGTCAGGGTCCCTGTGACCACGTCAGGACCCCTGAGACCAAGTCACCCATCGATCACAGGGCCACATGAAACAACCATTCACGCACACTCAGGAGCCAATTTCGAGTCACTGCTGGTTAATGGGCATATTGTGGTTTGAGTCCGGTGAGAAAAGCCAGATATGAACAGGGAGAACATAAAAACATGTAGAAAGGTCCCAGCTGGGAACTGAACCTTCCTGCTGCAGGGCAACAGTGTGATAGAACAGCTGATAGAAGACGTTTATCCATCAGGGTTCAAGGAGCTGCAGCTTCACAACAGCTGAAAGACAAGAAACTGACTGCATATACAATCAGACACCAGTGAGTGTTTGTTCAAAATAAAGTTCTATTCAAACATTTTAAGAATTTGTGACGAATCTTCTCACAAAGTTTCACATGAACTATTAGTAGAACCTTAAAAAACAAACATTAATCTGCTAAAAAGTGAGATTTTAATCTCTATAAGATAATTTAAAAAATCAAACAAGCAGAATAAAATCAGCAGCTTCACAAAGCCTTTCATCAACATCATCATCAGAGATCCAACAACTCTCCAAGGCAGAAGCTGCTGTTCTCACAGGTTCTCCAACAGAACCCGAGTTTATCTTCTGAATGTGCAGGAAACAAGATGAGATCAGATTTACTGAAGATAAATGAGGTCAGAATTAATTACTGTGTATGTTGACAAATTTCTGCTTCTTCAGTTTTCATCTTAGAAGCTCAAAGTTCTCATCAGATTGTTCCACTTCAGTTTAAACACGCAGCATAAAAATGTGTGTGTAAAATGTTGGTTCTGGTAGTTTAGCAGAGGAAAATAGATTATTGATTTTGAGTCCCAGACCGGTTCGAGTTAACAGGAAGCTGCTGGAACTCGGGTTCAGCTGGATGTTCTAAGATCATTAAGACATTTAAGGATGATCAAAGGAGAAGAATCAGGAAGTGACACGAGGAGGAAACAGAAGTGCTTGAGATCAGCTGATAGCGAGTTCAGGAAATAAGGGTGAAAATAGAAACAGCAAAGAGAATCAGAATGAGAACAGAGTGACACTGAAGAACAACATGGAAGGAGGTGTGAGGTCAGTTGAAACCTGAGGAGGAGCAGACGGCCGGAGGACAGAGACGATGCAGAGACAACAAGAATACAGTGAGTTTAAATCTGTAACAGCAGCTCAGAATCTGCACACACACACACAAAAACAACAAGCTACAACAGTAATGAGAGCAGAAAGTTGGAGGTGAATTCATTCTGTCAAATCATCTTATAAAACCTGTCTGCTGCATCACCAGCTGGATAAAAATAATCAAGACAGAATGAAGCAGCACCGAGATCGGATCAGAACCGAGGAAAGAAAATCACTGACTCAGAAGTTCCTGTGATTCTCCTGCAGATGACCTGAGATAACTGCAGCGTGACGTCCACATCCATTACTGTCACACCAATCTGTCAAAGTCTGTTTAAATGAAACAGATGATCATTAAATATCCATCAGCTGTGAGTTCAGGTTGCCATGGTAACGACAGGTGGGTTATTGGAGTGAAACTTCGTCTCAAACTGCTGACATCTTCACTTCTAATGACACGCTGTAAAGCAGGTTCATGTGTAAAAAACAGTATTTTAGGGTTTTCTGTAAAAATCTTTAAGTCTTTGGTGCAATTTGATGTCCGTCTGAAACAGTTTAATTCATTCTGGTGTAAAAAAAGATTTTAGGGGAGTTAAAACTATTAAGATTCTAATTTCATCATGCAGCTCCTGGATCCCCAACGACTGATGAAGAGGACGATACATCCGTCAACTCTGCTGCATCATCCACCAGCTGAAACACCTCCAAATTACAGACAGGTGAGACTTGATTCAGTTTCCTCTCACCCTGTTATCCTAACATCCAGCTCAATCTGACTCGAGTCTTCGACCAGCAGAATGATGTTCAGGTCTTTAAACTTCCTGTTCTAATATAATCTGATGCTTCTTTTGTCTTTCATTGATCTTTTTGTGCGGATCAATAAAACAAAAGAAAAACTCAAACTTAAAGAAAAAACCTTCAGAAAATCAGAAAAATGATCAAATCACATTTAAACATTATAAACTAGAGTTTAAACTTTTAAACTGACATCAGCTTTTATTTGGGAAGTTTTAAAATCTGAACAGCTTCAATAAAACAACTCAATCAGCTGATGATCAGCTGATGATTATCATAAAGCAGCTGTCTGAGTTTTGTGTTATAATTAAAATCTGTCTCCATCTTGTTTCTCCAGATGAAGAGATGCAAAAAGAAAATTGCAGATATGAATTTAACATGAATGAATAATTTATTAATCCCATGATGCTTTGTGTTGTTGTGAAACAGACTGATGCTCCGTGTGACGGTTTTTTACTGTAAGTCATGGACTCAGCGAATCACTTCATTTCCAGCCTGGGAACAAATACTCTGCTACATCCATTTCTCCAAAGATGTATGTTTAAATAGCAGCAGCTCATAAATTATTTTTGCTGACATCGTTCACACGATCCATATCAGGCGTCCGACCTTCTGAGCTCTAACTCTGCTCTCCTCCAGCTCGCGAGCAGTTTGAAGAAAATCTATAGCTGCTTTTCCTGGAGTGCATCAACAGGACGAGCAGCTTCCCGTCGAACCTGGTTTTAATCAGCGTATGTGCATGTGCGCGTGCATGTGTGGAACAGGATAGAATCTGACTGCTCCACCTTTTACAACCAGTTACCTGGTTCGATCAGGCGAGGATTCAAAACATTCTTAGAAAACGTCTGAAGTCAAATTTAACTTTTAACAAACTGAAATGGTTTATTCTGATAATCAGCAGCAGCTTCACCACACCTGATTCATCTTCTGCAGAAACCTGTTAATGAACCAGGTGTGAGACACATCCGGTGAATCCACCGTCACATTCCGCCAAACATTTACTGAGATTAAGAATCAAAGCTGGAATAAACTGGATTTTCTCTGGTTTTAGGCAGATTAGCAGCTGCAGCAGACACATTGAGGAAGGTGAAAACAGCTGACTGCAAGTCACAAGGTGTAAAATGACTTTAACATTAGTTGGAATAGTTTGAGTTCATTTTGTTTAGAGCAAAGAAAAAGAACACATCTCCAAGCTTCAGATTCAGCTCAGGAGAACATGACCCGATAGAATAAAACAGACCTTGTACTAAAGCTTTTGTAATTATCTAATTAGAAAAAAATTGGCTCCTCCCACAACCTGCACCTGCAACCTGGTGACCTCTGCCAGGAACCTCAAACCCCTGTCTGTCCTGCAAAGGATGGAGTAACTTGTTTTTTACCAAAATAAAAGTCTGTGTGAACCTGGAAGCCTTGAATCATTTACCTGAGACTTTGCCCACCTGTCATGTTGAAATGATACAGATGTTCGACAGATGTTAATTGGAGCCGTTTCTCTTTTAATGGAATCAAAAAGCAGCGAATCAGTTCATGCTGACGGCACCGTGTTGGTTCAGGTGTGTCTTTAAATCATCAGCATTTCAAATAAAATCACAAACGAAACGGATTAAAAACAACCTGGTTCTGATGGAACTGAATCTACGGTTCTGTTCAGTTCCTCAGTCCGTGTTATCTGTTCATGACTATTACAAAAACTCCCACATGACGTTAAACATGAATCAAATGGATCACAAAGAAGAGGTCGGGAGAAGCAGATGTTTTGTAAGGAAACTTTATGTGTGCTTTGTGAAACTCATCATTAGACAGAAGGCGTTGCAGTTTCCAGTACAGCAGATAAGGTTCGATATTAAAGAGTACAAAAAAGAAAAAAAAAAAAAAAATCACAATTTTAGAGTTCATTTCTCTCCAACCTTGCAGGGAAATAAAAGTTTTGGTCCGAGTCTTTTCTTCTCCCTCCCTCCCTCCCTCCCCCATCTGTCCCCTCTGCCTCCCCCTCCTCTCCCATTAACCATTAGCCAACAGAGAAAATCTCTTCTCCATTTAATTTGGACCGGAACTCAGATTCATCACAACATGATTTGCATAGTTGGTTTTCTCTTTACATAATTTCATTAGAATTTTTTAGCATAATGGAACGTCAACATAAAACTCCCCAATTTTCTTCCTCGCAGTAAATTTGTCTTCCCTCCTCTTCAGAGACACGACAGGATGGAGTGAGAGAGGGAGGTCAGGACGATGTGAAACAAGTTAAAGAGGAACCGGAACCATTAACACGTTAATCCCTCTCGTGTTCTCCGGGGAGTCGGTTTCCTCTGAGCTCACGTCACCTTTCAGAAAAGTTTAATTCAATCAGAAAATTGTAAATAATTTGCTGCTGCCTTTCACCCGATTCATACAGGAGACGGTCTGTAAATACTTCATGACATTATTTGCTCAAACCTATCTGCTGATAAACGCTGGTGAAACTGCTCCGTGTCAGAATTCCTACATTTTCTGTGTTTTATTATTAAACTCTGCGACTGATTCCTCTTTAACGGCTGATAGTTTGTGTTTCTCACACTGTAAAAATAAGTATGTACAGAGCTGAGCCCCCCCCCGCCCCCCCCAAAAACACACCTGCTTCAAAAAATACAATGAAAATAAAGACGGGAGGAGGGAAAGAGCTGAGGTTAGACAGGTCACCTGATTCAGCAACACGGGGATTATGGGTAAATTTTAATTCTTTGTGGTCAATCCCCCCC
>SSNP01000017.1:6032147-6048732 GCA_006937955.1 Pachypanchax playfairii | reverse complement strand
GCCAGTTGCCACATCACCCCCCCCCACCCCCCCCCCAAACTGGCAAGAAGAAAAAAATTATAATAAAATAAACAAAAATTAGCATAAGTATCAGATTAGCATGTGCGCCCCCCCCAGACTCCAGTCCTAACCATAGTCCCTCCCCCTTTCTGACCCCATAAAAGAAGAGAGGGTGAGGTTGAGGACCCGTAACGTGCCCTTCAGCTGACCCTGGACGTGCCTGTTAGTAGAAACAAATGATACCGAGCGACGGTTAAATCGACTCTGAGGGTGTAAAAATAGTCTAACGATTTTTAAACAGGCACATTCAGGGCCACCTTAAAAACACTGGATTCCCAGCGTCTTCCCTCCTCTTCCTCCCCTCTACAGGTCACTCTCTCCATACAGGGCAGTGGAGAAGGACATGTAGTCGAGGGCGCCGGTGACGGCGTCGGGCCCCGTGTAGGGCGCCATGCGGGCGATGCAGTACTCCGCCTGGTCGGGGGGGAGCTCCCGCCTCAGCTCGTCAGCTGTGATGTAGTTCTGATGGAAACAAAGACCACGAAAAACAAGAGAATTAATGTTTTAAATCATCAGATCAGAATCAATGAGAAGCTGAAGGATTAACGAGCTGCTCAGACCAAAAGTTCGTTAAAAACAACCGCTCACCTTATCACCAGCCAGGATCTTAAAGGAGGCGATGACCTGATCTGCCGTGTCCGTGTCAGTTGTTTCTGTCGACATGAAGTCGATGAAGGCCTGGAAGGTGACGCTGCCGGTGCCGTTGGGGTCCACGATGCCCATGATGCGATTAAATTCAGTGTCGCCCTGGAAACATGAAACAGCAGGTTAACCCAGAGACACGACAGCCTGCACGCACACACAGAATGGGATGTTCTGTTACTGGTGGGAGAAAACATCAAGATTCCAGTAAATAGACTGAGCCACTGATCAGTCCTGATGTTTTCCATCCCAGTATGACCACGAGTTAATATAAAGGATGAAAAGAACAAACAGAAGTGACGAGGTGAGCAGAGAAACAACCAGGTGTCTGCAGGTCCAAAGAGACAAAACATCACACCAACGGGACTGAAGGTAGAGATGGAAACCTCATGAAAACAAACATCTGGTACAGATGTTTCTATTAACAAAACTTTTTCTTTTGGAACATGTAAAGAGTTGTTGGATCTGACACGGCAGCGATCAGGTCACTTCTGGTTTTAGCTGTATGAAGTGGATTTGGGAGTCCTGCAGACACCCAGAGGAGCATCACGCCAGCAGCAGTACCAGACTAGTTCCTGTAGAAATCAGTAGAGCCCGGAAATCATCTGAAACCATCTGTCCTGATCGCTTCTGCAGACCGCCACAGCACAGCAAAGACCGGAGACGAGTCGAAGTCACAGAGTCAGAGAGGAGGAATGACAGGACGGAGAGAGAGAGAGAGAGAGGGAGTGGTGAATGGAAAAACAGATAAAGATGAACAGAACGTGAGTGAGAGGCGACAAAGATCTTTTAGAAAAACAAACAGTTAACAGGAAGTCCTGCAGGAACATAAAACCAAACGGACAGATGAGCGTTTCGGTTCGCTCAGAGAGAAAGACTGTGGAGCACAAAGCAACAGAGACCCCTGGTGGACAAACACAGACATAACAAGCCTCTGATCTTCATGCTGAAGGACCAAATCCAGTCTGAGTTCCTCAGGAGCCTCAGAGCAGGAGCTGATCACCGCCTCACTCTCAACCATTACAACTGCACACATGTAATCTTCATCCAAACAAAGTCAGAATCAAGTCTTCATCTTCTTTTAAAACTCAGATTTACAAATTAGACTTAATCCTATTTCAGTTTCACTGTAAGGAAATGTTTTTATTTGAATCCAGTTCAGTGGAATAATGAAAACTGGGAACCGTAACTGAATCAAAAGGATCTGATTATATTAAAGATTTTTAGGTTTTTGAGTGTGTGGCAGTGATCTGAGCTCTCCTGCTCAAAGGCTTGATGGAGAACACCATGACCTCCATCTTGTCCCGGGGCTCCTACCTGCTTGTCGTTCTCCACATCGTAGCCCAGACTGATCAAACAGGCCTTGAACTCTTCAGGCATCAGGGACCCGCTGTGGTCCTGAGGTCAGTCAAACAGCCAATGACAGAGCACCACATCATGAGGATGAGTCGACCGTAACATGAGGGATGGTGACGAGATGATCCACAGCATGCAGGATGGGACATGGAGGATGAAGGACACAGTGATGGATGTTTAGACAAACAGGAAGTTACATGGATTCATCTAAACCCTTTAAATGACCTTCAGTTTGCATCTCAGTCATTATCTAAACCAGCTGGTTCCTGTTCAGGGTCATGGAGCAGGTCTCCAGCTGTCACTAGGTGAGAGGCGGGGTCACACCTGGACAGGTCACCAGTCCATCACAGGGACACATATAGACAAACAACTACTCACACACGTTTTGCATGTTTTGATCTGTTTACATGAAAGGAACATGCAAACTGCATGCAGAAAGGACCTGGTCTGGTTTTGAACCCTGGACCTTCTCGCTGCAGAGCAACAGTGTTGCCCACTGCACCACCATGCAGCTCAGTTTGTGTGAAAGTGAATTCCAAACTGATTCCAACATTAAAATGAGTCCTAATCATGAAAACTGCAGGATTAAATAAGAATGTTGCGTTTAGTCTTTGACATTAGATGCATGTGTGTATCAGAGAACAGACACACTGCATGTAACACACAGACGCAGTGATGCCAGATGGTAAATGATGACGGTGTCTTCATCTTTACAAGCTTCCAGATCAGAGTCAACAACAACCACGAAAAGAAACAAAACAAACAGCAGTGTTGCAGAGAGTATCAATAAGTTACACGTCTGTCTGGTTATTGAGTTTTAATATGTATCATAGAAGTCCTGGAGTAAACCCCGATCCGAGGCTCTCGTCAGCTTTAACACCATCAGGGTGAATAAACAGGAAGAATAAATGAGTTCGTGCCCCTGACCTTATCAAAGTGGTTGAAGGAGGCGCGGTACTCATAGAGCTGCTCCTGGCTGATGCCCTTGGCGTCACGCGTCAGGATCTGGTTCTCAACCTCGTTGATGGTTCTGGCGATGGTCGTTAGCAGCTGCTCCCAGCCCACACGAAGGTGCTGCAGGATGGAAAAATCACAAGGTTTTAGTATAAAACCACCAGGACTCGAGACTCGTGACCTGCGGAGGTTTCAGGTTACCTCCATCGTATAGGACGTGTACTGGTTATCAAAGATGAGGGCCTCCTGGATGTGCTGATGGGACGACTCCAGCTTGTTGATCTCAGGCATGTAGGACATGATATTCTGCTGGTACTCCCGCAGGTTGGTCAGCTGATCCTCCAGAGTGCCGTTCATCTCGATCGATATCCTGCCAATTTCCTGTCAATACAAATTATTTATTGATCTTCACAGACTTTTATACTGAAAAGTAGAAACCTAAAGCCCAAACTTTGCTCATTTCCTTGATAAACCTGATTAAACCTTTTATTTGAGTTTCAGCTTCATTACGCAGGTTTAAACAGGGACAAACTGCTTCAAGTCAACTGGTAATCCTTTACCTCCATCTTGGCCTGTATGTAGGCACCGACGGTGTTGGCCTGCGTGGCGAACGCGGCTCTCAGTTTGTCGTTGGAGTTCTGTTTGTTCAGCTCCTCCTGCAGGGCTTTGTCTCGCTGCGGCACCATGGCCATCGCCTGCACACAAATAAAAACAGCTGACTCTCCCGTCACACACCAACATTCAGAAAAAAGTCTAAATCTTTCCGCCTACAGGAACCACATCAGGGTCCCGAACTGTAACAAAGTCTGCAGTAATAAAACCAGACAAACAGTTTCAGTTCGTCATGCAGCAGGTGGAATACTTTAAATGTTTTTTCTATGGAACTCAATCTCCATCTTGCATGTAGATGCAGAAACATCTTTAAGTGGAATGAGGATTAAATGGATCTTCTGGTTTATAGTGAAACTTTAATCTCTGAGTCAAGTCATGAATCTGGACGTGACTCACGGACTGAAGAAGCTGCTTGCAGGAGTTAAAAAGTTTCAACCATCTGAACGTTTCCATGATTCATCTTCCAGATAACTTCAACATTTAGTCTGAACTTAACTTTCATTATGTTCTAAGATTAAACAAGATATTTGAACTGCGGGTCTAAAGACTCGACTCATGCTTGGATTTATAGTAGATTCTATAAATCCAACTTTTTGCAGGACACAAACATTAAACAAACAAACCTATTAAGAAAGTTACATGTTTTGATTTTAATAAAAATGTTTGAGATCCTTCGTCGTCTCTTATTTCAAATAAATTTAAACTTTTATTTGAATATTTTAGCATTGATCTGACTTCCTCCTTCACTTCCCAGTAGAATCTTCCAACAGAATACAATGTCTTTCTGCACCAGTTATCTTCCAACCTGCTGACTGAACAGATTTACATTTATAAAAACAACGGACCAGTTATTCAGTCAGTTTCCTGAATCACTTGTTTTTGTTCAGCCCACCTGTTCCCATTTGGTGTCGATGCTCTGGGGTGTGATGGAGGTGTACGGGTTTGCGCCGCTCAGCTTGATGCCGTTGCTCTGGGCGATCTTCTGCACCTCCGCCTGGATGGACTGGATGGCCTGGCGCTCCTTGTTGGCCTCTGGCAGAGTGGCTTTAAACTGCTCGTGGGCTGTGATCAGACCCTGAAGGACAAGAACGTTTCATTTTTCAGTCACACAGTCGCTGTAGGGAAGATCAGCTTCACATCTGATCTAAATGAAACATATTAGTTTCAACAAACACTTTTGTGTTTCTGCAGCAAACTCGGATGTTCGTCCAGGTTTAGATCCGTTTCAACGATTCTTTTAAAACTATCATCGTCTCATCAGAGGAAAATGTTACACGCGCTGCGCTGATTCTAATTACCTGGATTTCGTCGATATTGTGAACGATGAACATGTCCTGCAGATCCTCCATCGCTCCCTCCATCCAGTTATTGAAAGGCGCCGCCCTCTTGGCGTACTCCAGGTAGAGCTCATCTATCGACTCCAGCTGCTTCTCTGTTCTCTGTGGCCAAAACAAAAGACAGTGGGTGTTTTAAACAAGCACCTAATAAAGTTTATATGTTCAAGGTTTTTAGAAGTGCAAAGTTTTCCCAGTCGACTTTGACCAACAGCCAGTGCAGGTATAAGAGCATCAGTTCAGACATGACAGACTGAATATAAGCCTCGTACCTCCAGCATCTCTTTGCGCTGCTGGGTGAAGGCTCCCAGGACGTCCCACTGATCACAGATCTTTTGGCAGCGGGTGTTGACGCTGGCAGCATCATAGTAGTCCAGTTCACTGTTGAACAGGAAGTGCAGCCCATCAGACATGTTAAAGAGATTCACACCCTCTGCATGACCCTTCACTCCTTTCTGCTTACTTGAGTTCCTGCGCGATGGCGGCGATCTGTTCCACTCGGTCCTGATGAGCAGCCAGGTCGCTCTCAAAGGCCTCGTGTTTCCGTAGCAACGCCTTCACTTCTGACAGGGTGGAGGTCTCATAGTCCTTCTGAGTCAGCATGGCTTCTTTACCTGTGCACATGATCAAGACTCATGAAGACACCAGATTCAAACCTGAAAACCTTCTAATGAAAACATTTTAAACAGGCCAGATTAAAAAAAATAAATAAAAACAGGAAAATATTTTTTAAATCTCTGTATTGCCTGAAACACTGCAGATCTTTAGGTAACATTCAAATATAGTGCCAGGATGTTCAGAGTGACTTCACAAACACGAACCGTCTGAAAATAGAACAGCTGTCGTGTAAATGAAACATTAAGTTTTAAACAATAAGAAACCACATAAATTTATAAAAAAATAATTAGAGTCAGCACAAGAAATAAATATTGGTACAGAAACTCTGTGGGAGCCGTGATATCACTAATGAGGTGAGTGTGAACAAATCGAACACTAATGGAGTTGAAAGACGTCAGTAATCCACAGGTCTGGTGTGAAACGTACCATCGGTCCAGTACTCGTGGATGGCAGCCTTCTGGTGAAACTTCTCAGCCAGATGCTCCAGTCTCTCCAGACGTCTGATCTCACTGAGGATCCACTCCTCGTAGCCCTTCTCTGCTCCCTCCAGAGTGTGCCACGCTGCGTTGATGTCCTGAGAACAAACGAAGAAGAAACACTTCACCAACACAGTCCAAACATTTAAACTGAAGATGAACTTAAACTTCACAGTAATGTTGTATATTTTTGTTTATCAGCATGAAAAATCAAATGTTTAAATTAAAAATGTCCAACTTGTTTAGAAAAATTATTTTGGTCAGTCAGTATTAAGGAGACCTTTAAGGTGTTTGGATACGTACAGACACCATGCGTCCTTCTGACGGCATGAAGGCCGGTCTGTTGCTCAGTCTCAGTTTAGTCTGCAGAGTGTTGAAGCTGATCTCCAGCTGACATTTCTCCTGGACCTGAAGACATGAACAACCAGAGTCGATCAGACTCAGCTGATGGTGGTAAATGAGCTAGAAAAGGTTTGTGATTTCTTTAACCTTGGGTGGTTTGTGAACTGTGCGGTAGTCTCTGAAGTCTTCCTGTTTGGCCTGCATGTCGTTTACAGTCTTCTCCTGGGTTCGATTCTCCAGCCAAGGAATCGTCCGGCGGATCCACTCCAGCAGCTGGATTCAAGGAGGAAGACACCAGCAGGAAATGTAACTTCAAACTCATCATTACATATAAAATATGATAAATGAGGGATGTTACACTCACATCACTGGCCAGCTTCTCGTAGTCCATCATCATTTGTTCGTTCTCCTGGTTGACAGCCAGCACTTTGCAGATACGGTTTGCAGCTGTCTCGGCCTATCAGGAAACAACGAGATGAGTAACATCCACCATGACTCAACTTACTGTGTGCAAACTCTTCATTTAATCTGTTAACAGATACAAAACATTTCAGAGACTAAACCTCAGTGTTTACTGTCTTTTTGCTTTATTAGTATGTTTTTGTAATTCTTCATATTTGTGCAGAAACACTCCAAACAGGCAGTGTGGCGTTAAAACTAACTGCTTTATGCACACACAGACTTTAAGGTGTAAAAACTTCAATTAGATCTAAATTTTGGCTTAATGTAATAAATAAAAGCATGCTACTGCTGCTGACGGTTAGTTCAAAATGCCAAAATGTTTAAAACTCCATGCGTCTCCCATCAAAACCAGGAGTAAAGTCCGTTCAGCTAGTTACAGGTTTATGGAGCGCTGATCCACATCAGTGCGTCAGCTTACGATGTAACACTAATGAACCACTGGAATAAAAAAGGAAACACTTTGAAAAGCTAATTACAGTTAACATACTGTTCAAACTTCTTATGGGATTCATCAATATACAACTTCTAATCATTTTTTATTCTGCATGAAAATCACGTTAAAGAAACAAAATCACATTCAGTTTCTTTTCAGCAGCTACTTTAAAGTCAATGAGAATTTATTTTACATGGTCATAAAACATTTAAAAGGTGTTAAAAGCTGGAGAGAAACTGGAGACACCAGCAGTGTTTCTCCCACAGTGATGAATCCAAACTGGTCTGTACAGCTTCAATCAGCAGCGACTCCAAGAAGGACATTTCTATACAGATCAGACTGGAAATCACTGCTGGGAAACACAGCTGATGTCCACAGATCCAAAACAGGATCGTCATCAGAAAGATGTTCCCATCAAGTCCCCCCCACCCCCCCTTTGCTTTGAAGAACCCTTCCAGTATATTTAGATGGTTTTTACCTCCCCGGGTCGGGGGTTTCTGTTACAGCTGATGAGAACCCTGTTTGGTTTAGAGTCTAAGGATTTGTCTTGATTACACCGAGATGTTAGTGAGAATCTGAAGCGTGAGGAGCTCACCTTCTGTGCACCAGAGAAGGCGTGATAGAAGCAGGATACATAGGTCATTATGGCCTTCTCATCCGGCCTCAGAGTACCCACGATGTCTACGCATCACCCAGCAGAAAAGAGACAGGCAGAAAAACAAAGAGTGAAGCCAAAGCCCAAACACCCAAAGCTAAATGCTTCCTGCTCCCAACAGGATGCAGGAGCAGCAGGAGGTCAGGGCTCCCCGCTTAGGTTCACAGTTCCTCCTACAAGTCTGATCACCAGGAGGAGAAGAGATCTGGAAAGGTTAGAGGTCAGAAAGACTGGAGCTGCAAGTTTTAAGTTGGGACACAAACACACACACGAACAGATGAACTAAAATGAGTCTGTAGATGAACATGGCTGGAATCTCGAGTCTTCAAGCAAAGAAAAAAAAAAAAAAAAAAAACCTGTTCAGTTTTTCCAAATCTGTGCAAATTTCTCCTGTTTTTAAATTTAATCTGTTTTTTAATTTAGAAATTAGTGAAAAATATTTAGAACGTTAGTTCCAGCTCAAAGTTTCTGTTTCATTTAATGAATTCACAAACCAAAGTGTTAAAAATAAATTTCAGTTATTCTCAACTACAGGAACCAAAAATGTGCAGCAACAACAATTAAACTCTAAAACTGACTGAATCTTTAGTGATTTGTAACAAGATGCGTTACGGAACGAGTCCCACACAGGAACGCGTCTCCGCTGAGACTGCAGAGCAACACAAACAAGTTCTAACGGAGCCAGAACATTAATTAGAGGAAGACGAAGCAAACAAGTGACACATCAACTGGCTTCCTGTCAACAGACTACAGGGACATGAGAGGGGAGGAAGAGGAGGAGGAGCGGGAGAAAAAGATCTGGGAGTGGGGAGAAGGAGGAGACTTAAAAATGTACAAATCTGAGAGAATAAATGGTTTTATTATAATAACCTGGTTTTTTTCTAGAATAAAGAAACTAAAGGCTGAAGATGCTGTAAATTCTTAAAAAGTCACTAATTCAAGTTGATAAAAACTGAAACATGTTTGTTTTTACTTTAAATACTTAAAATAAACGAAAGACGACACAATAGACCCTGAAAACATTCCATCTGAAAAGGAGGAAATCCACCTTTTGACGAGGAAGGCTCCACTATTTGGTAAACACAGTTTTCTCCATCTAAGGAAATGAGCCTTTCTGATGCCAGAGTCCGAACAACAATAGTACTGAAACCTGTCTGAGATAAAACTCTGCAGTTTGTCTCACTTCTATGAGAAAATACAATCTGTTTGAACCGTACAAATAACATCTGTTAACAGCTGCAGCGTTCAGACTCATTTCAATCTTTTCATCAACATCGAGTGTGTTCGAGTCCCAACGTGTCCCGTTCTGTAGAGAGTGAGGCCATGCTGGACAGGAAGCTGTGCCTTATTAGTGAAAGGAGGTTAAAGGTCAGGTCAGCTGGTACCTTCTGTGCTCCAGAGAACGCATGGTAGAAACTGGACACATAAGTCATTATGGCTTTTTCATCTGGACGAGCAGTGTTCACAATGTCTGGGGTGGGGGGGGAGACCACGGTTATGAAGAGGTACATACATATACAGGCAGGACACATGATCACACAATAAAATACATGCTGGTCAACACAGAGACACATGAAAACACACACAGGTAACAGCAGAAATAATTTAGCAAACACCTTTTACACACGCGCACGCACGAACACACACACACACACACACACACATCCTGAAAACCGTAAGGAAAACAACAGATCACAAAGTCCCAACACAAACAGATAAACATGAGACGGATCCATTCAGGTTCTGCTGGTTCTGGTGTCAACGCCTCTCAGCTGCTCACATAAACAGAGACAGCTGTGCAGTTAGTCACATGCATCAACATCATAAACTGCAATGTCCTCTGTAATCATGCTGCAGGCCAAAGTGCAGCTACAGTCACATGCACATCGGAACATGTTCAGATCTTATCTGCAGAAAGAAGCTCATGAAACCTGCATCACTTAAACGGTCCAAAACCTTAAACATCTTCAGATAAAGAAACTTTGTAAAGTCTGCAGATTATTAGCATCACTTATAGCAACTTCTCATTTAAATTAGGATCAACGGTCACTTTGTGCGCAGCCTTCATGGTTTACACAAGGATAAGAACAAATGAGAACTTTCTGCCAACCTTCAGCGTCCAACATCTTGGGGATGTCCAGGTGCTTCTCCGCCACCTCAAAGGCGTTGTTCAGGTTAGTTACAGGGTCGTCCTAAACAAAAAGTCACAGCAACCCCAAAAAACGTTACTATTAACCTCCTATTAACACATTAAACTATGTTTAACGAATGAATGTGAGCACCTTTCTGAGGCTCTCGTAGTCGATGAGATCAGGTCTGTGTCTGTGGATCAAAGCGTTGAAGGCGAGACCGTCCTTCCAGCTGGAGATAAACAGGATTTTTATTATAATTTACTGTTTCACCTCTGACACGAGGGACTAAATATTTAAAACTTATCAATAAACATAAAAGTCATTGTTTCCTGCACATATTTAACATGTTTTTAGCATATAACTGTGTAACATGTTCCAGTTTATCCAGCAGGTGGCGATCTTTCTAAAGCTTTACAACCAGATCAACAATCCTCAAGGAGAATTTAAATTCATGGTTCGCGCTTAGATCCTTCCACTCCACAACCAACCAATCAGGTTACAGATATATAAAGTTAAAGATCAACCAGATCTGAACAGTTTTCAACTGAACCGTTTACCTGATGTGGAAGTTCTGCACATTGACATTCTTGTAAGGCGCGGTCTTCCTCTGGCACCACAGAAGAAGACCCTCCTTGGCTGAGGTCTCTGTATGGAGGAAGAGAAGAAGTCTTCATCAGCATCATTCTGGTTGTTTTAGATCTGTTAAACTTCCAGTAAGGAGCAGCTGACAGACTCATTCAAGATACACAAATTATTATTTTATTTTGATTTAATCATTAGTCTGAACAAATATTTTAGTTATTTTTGTGAAACACTTTCGATAAAGAAGCTCGACTGGCCGCCGCCGCCGCCTTCTATTGTTGAAAGTGAATGTGTGAGATCCAGTTTAAAACCAGTCTGCGCACTACGTGGAATTACAATCTCGCCCACGATAATGATTGTTTTAATCATAAAATTACTACAAACACAAAGTTATCAGGTAAAACATTCTATTCCAACATGGAGCAGCAGGATAAAAACTAAATTATCTGGAGGTTTATTTTCTTTGAATCAGAACGTTTCATTCATCTGGATTAAGACTTTTCTGAAGCAGTTGTTCATTTTTCCAACAATCTTCCAGAAGTTTCCAAAACTACATGACGCCTAAATAAAAACAACAAGTTGTACTTTATCCTGTCAATCAGTAGCTTTTTTTTACAGTTGACACAGTTACAGGCTTGATCGCGCCTGACTGCCTGCACTGCTGGGCGGGGCTTAAACCAGGAGCAACAGTCAAGCAGACCAGGGGATCAGGACGCCCACTTTGATCAATCCCAATTTTTGCTGCTGTTGTGAATTAAAGTAATCTAAATAAATTCAATCGGTTCAAACAGCTGGATCTGAAAACCTGAACCCGAAGGAGGACTTTAGATCTGCAGTCTCTGCAAAATTTTTTTATTTTGCAAACAGCATTTTATTACTACTTTTATTGGGACAAACGTTTTGTGAATTTGTGGAAACTGGAGATATAAATGATCCAGTTTGCAGTAAATAATTAAAACAGCAGCTCAGTATAAATAAAGATGAAATGAAACAGTTTACTGGTTATTTATTTATCACAGCTGCACTTTTACTTCTTACAGTTCTGAGAACTTTCTATATTTTTCTGTAACAGAGTTTAAAGTGAGAATCTGAAGGTTTCGGCCTTCAACCAGCAGCTCTGACAGAAACATTCAGATTCACATCACTGACAGTCTGATTGAGCTGAATGATGCTTCATCTCAGCCCCTTTCCACCCATCTGTCCCCCAACGTGCACGCGTACGAGTGTATGCACAGCTCATCTTCCACTTTACTTCCAATAATAAGCCAATCTGGGAAAGTGAAGCGTGCCAGTCAGGCTAAATAAAGTTTCACCTTGCTGGAAGCAGAGCTGTCACACTGTTCTGTTTTACTGTAAATCCTTCAAACTGATGGGACAAACATCACAGGGCATCGTCTGGATTTATAAACTGATATTTTAATTAGAATCAGGCACACTTAGGTGTTACTAATTCAAGGTTCACATCAGCGTGACAGGAAGTTAACCTGACGGCGAGATCACTGAGTGAAAACGATTGCCACATCATGAAATACACCTAAACTAACATATCAAGGGAAATTTTTATTCACAGCATGTTTGTGTTTAGTGTAGTTAACCAGTTCAATGGTTACTATAGAAACAATGAATCAAATCCAAATAAAAGGGATTCTACCTTCAACTGAGATGTCCTGGATGGCAAAGCGCAGGATGATGGTCCAGATCATTCCCAGCGTCATCTTGGCGTTTCCATCAACAATTTCTGCATCACACACACACACAAAGACACACACAGAGACACACACACAGTCACATCAGTCATTTAGTTCTGGATCATAAATCGTCACCATCACGGCTGTTTTACAATTTTACATCTGCTCCTGGATTTAATAATGCCAGTACACCCACACACAACTCCAAAGGCCGACACGCTTCCAGCTTTAAGAAGAAAGTGTAAAATTAAATATTACTCAAGAAAAAACCAGAGCTGTTTTAAACCAGTTTAAAAATTTAAATACAAACATTTTTTAATATTTTACTACATGAAATAAGCCAACAGCTTCAGGATATTAAGAACGTTATTTCTGACTCCAAGCAGAAAACTTAAACACTTTCAGAATAAAACCAGCAACTTTAAACCTTTTATCTGAATCCTACTGCAGTATTTAACAGATTACTGAAACGCACATGATGACATAATGTTAGAGAGCAGGTATGCAGTTAGTGTCAGATTCCACTCATAGTTCAAACAATCCTTTCATACTTCACCTGCCCATCAGTCTCACACTCACATCACCTGGAAACTAGAACAACATTCTTTAGGTTGCAGGTCATTCTAGTAAAAGCTGAACTGCTTTGATTAATCTCTGAACTAGGGATGTCCTGATCTGATCTATAGTACATTAAAAAAAGAATAAAAAGGAGCAAATAAACAGATCCAGGATGTTCCTTATGTTGTATTTAATTCACCCTATTTTAATATTTAGCTGCAGGGACAGGAGAGCCAGCAGTCCCGGGACCAGGTCAGCCAGCAGTCCTGGGACCGGGTCAGCCAGCAGTCCTGGGACCGGGTCAACCAGCAGTCCTGGGACCGGGTCAACCAGCAGTCCTGGGACGACAGCCGGTTGCGGCCACTCCAGCGCGTCCTGAGGTTTCCCCCTGGGCTTTGTCCCGGTTGGGAGTCATGAAGTTGTTACTTGTGTGTAAAAACAAACATGACGAGAGCGCATTTCTGTACTGTTAGCACGCAAACAGTCTGAAAGCACAAACCGGTGGACGGACATTACGTTATTAAATAAAGCGTTATGTAATTATCATCATGGGCTGTCTTCTGAAGGCAGTAAGAGATCACCTCCACTCCATGAACCAGTTTAAGATAATATCATAGGGATTTAATATGACTATAAACTAACACCGGGACTCATGCTAACACGGCTAGCGAAGCTAGTGGAGCTAATGGGGCAACATTCTCAACACAACATCCACTGAGCCAATTAAAAAAAGTTTACCTCGAAGAAAATATACGCATCGAGGCTTTTATAAGTCTTCATCTTCTCCACTGTTGTGTCGACTACAGGACTGTTAACATTCACATTTTCACACACATTGCAGTCGGTCGTCATGGAAACACGTCCCCTCTTAAAAGGGCGGCTGTGAGTTGCGAGGGAAGCTGTCCCGGACACCTACATCACGAGAAAAGTGATGCGTTAAAAACTAATGCGACTATATCTACATATACGTCCGAGTCCTGATCGGGAGGTAACGCCCGATTCCGATCGAGTCTGAAACTACGTGATCGGGCCCGATTTCCGATCACGTGATCGGATCTGGACATCCCCAGTCTGAACTGTAACTGGTTTGGACATTTTAATGAAACTGCAGAACTTCTCCATCAGTCTTTTGGTTATGTTGCCATAGTTCTTGTGCAGATTTTCAAGCTGATGACCTTTAATGTTCTGCTTTCATAGAAGGCCAGAGAGCAAGTTTACAAAGGGCTGCCAGATTCTGTTCAAGTGCAGCTCGTATCAGCTGTGTCATGCTGCAGGAATGTCATGGTTCTCCTGACAGAGTAGGAGAAAGGTCGCTGTCCTCTAACTATCTCACACACACAGGCCACAGTGTGTTCTTCTGTAGTTTTTTGCTTCTAAATGTTTAGCTTGACCCAGCAGGCTCAGAGTGTTGCATCCTACTGCAGTCTGTATGGTGTAAAACATGGTGGTCACAGACAGAAGAGGAAGAAGACCTGAGTCTGAATGATTTATACAAACATGGCTGCTGTAGGTTTTTAGCTCCTGAACACGCAGGGAGACACAATGACAACGATGCATCTTTTTATTGGCTGCAGAAAACGGCACTTCATTATTTAGGTCACGTGTCGGCTGTTCAGGACATGTTTCACTGAAGACTGAGATCCCAAAACTATCTGAAACACAGACTCTGATTCACGTGATTTAAACATGGAACGTTTCTGGTTTTACTCTGTCCAGATGTTTCAGATGTAGGTGTGTTCATTCAGAACTAACAGTAACATACATCTACCAGGATGTCCCTGTTTCCTTCAACATGTTCTTACCCTCGGCTCCGATAGACACCAGCTTCACTCCCTTGCTGGCGATAAAATCCAGAGCTTTGTTCACATTGTTGATCTTGTGGACCCTCATCTTGCCTCGCTCTGGTTTGGGTAACCGCTCACCTGCAGACACAGGAGAATAACTGGGTGATTATGCTGCTGTGGTTCGGGAGAAGGTTAGCATGTTTCCACAGGCTCAGCAGAACGACAAACCGACAGAGAGGCTACAGTTACAGCAGCGACGTCGGCGTCACTCAAAAATGAAGTGAATGTGAAAGAGGAAGCCACGTGCACGTCGAAATCTCACTGATGGGTGAAGGACTTTAACACTAAATACCTCCGACCTGTAACAGTTTCCTTGAGTCTTATAACTTTACACATCATCAGGTGATACTGTGAAACTTTAACATCTACAAACACGTTCTCCTCAGACTGACACGGCTTTAAACATGCACGTGTGTGCGTGCGTGGTATTTAATGCAGCTTTTTACTGAGAATGATTGAATTAAACAAACTGTTGGACCCATGAGTTACCTGAGATGACTTCCAGCAGCAGCATGAGTTTGAGACCATCTCTGAAGTCCTCCTCGATGTTATCGATCTGTGTGCCAGCCTTCCTCAGGTGGGAGTTGCACCACGCCGTGAACGTCTACACGAGAGCACAGAAAAGGAACAAACTGATTATTCTGCATCTACATCATAAAGTTTCTACATTTCTGATCATGAATTCTGTCTGAACTGAAAAAGAAACTAACTTGACCAGGAAGGAAGATCAAGGTGTGATTTGGTACAAGAAGGAAACAGAAGACCAAAAACTAGAGACTCGATTAAAAAAATGAAGTGGAACACGAGCATTTCATCCAGTAACAGAAACCTCAACTAGTATAACAGTGTTTTCATTAAAACCACAAGTCACAAAATGCTGCCAAAAACAACAAACACAAGCACTTTACTGAAAAACAAACTGAACATCTACAATATAAGTAATCAAATATCAAATACACATCTGGAAAATCATGCACAGCAGCGTACACACACACACCACAGAGTCGGTTGGAAGCAGCGTCTCTGCCTCTGTTCAGTCAGCATTCTTTAGAAATGTGTTTTAAATTATTTTTATTTTCAAGAAGCTGGTGGTGCAGAGGTAGACCAGCAACTGAGGATTTTCTGCCAACGCTGTCACGCACTCTGCAACGCCGCCAAAACACAGATAAACTCATGTTTAGGATGAAAGTCTCAAACTTCAAGAAGCTGCAAACAAACTTAATAATTTCATTTAATAATTAGGATTTTATGTTTAACTCCCTGTCCTGATCCAGATCTTTGTGTTCTGGATATCAGAGTGATTAAAGACTGAATATCTGCTGATAAACGTAGTTGTATTAAACACCTGGTTCTGCAACAGAAACAACTCAGTTCACGTCACTCCTTTCGTTTTTTATTAACACGATAAAGCAAGTGATTTATTTTGGCCTTTTAAATAATGAAGATGGATTAATTTGTATGAAAATAAAACTGACAAGTGTTACTAGTTCTGAATAAAGATCAAGTTTGACTCCAGCCAGAAGAAACCATCTATTAGAAATCCACCGTCTACCTGAATGTTTGATATAAATAAGGTGAGAAGTTTAACTGTGTCCACCTCCTCGTCTGTAACGTCTCCTGTTCAAAAACATGATGACAGGCTACTGCTGGAAGCCCCGCCCCCTCCCACCGACACAAAGCTCCCATTGAGCCTGCTGGATAATAGCACCCTTCAGCCCCCGGTGCTCTCCCTGAGCGTGTGACCCTCCCCCAGACGGGCCGGTACCAACCCCCTCTCTACAACACACACCTCCCTCTCTGAAAACAGACAGAGGAAAGGAGGGGGGGGGGGGGGGGT
>SSNP01000017.1:6015681-6032137 GCA_006937955.1 Pachypanchax playfairii | reverse complement strand
AAGGGGGGGGGGGGGGGGGGGTTACATAAACAAACAGACATCCAGACAAAGTTGGTGGGCAGCAGAAAGACAATGGTGTGTCTGCCACATACACAGAAAAACAGCAACAATGCAGCAGGAAGTGGCACAGAAATGACAGGAAGTTCCAGTTCAAAGTCAACAATCAGTGAGGACACATTAATCACTAAAACCTCAGAATGTCACCAACAGTTCATGTACTGGTTCTAATGACCATTTTATTTTCACTGATTTCTTCTTTAATTTAAGTGAAAAACATTTTTGTTTTATAAACTTGCAGGACGTGTCGGTCAGCGTGAACTGGTCCAGGTTCTCAGTGATCCAGGACCATAATAAAAAAAGATGTCCTCTGATTTAGAACTGCTTATTCAACAAATAAAACATTCTTCAGTCAGGTTGAACATTTCTGAAGGATGTTACCAGATTTACAGGATTTACTTTACTTTCCTACACATCACTTCCTGTTTCAGAACATCTGGCGTTTTCTCTGAGATATTCACGTCTTCCTGGGTCCTTTTTTCTTTTTACAACCCTCCGTTCTCTCAGTCTGCAGTTGCATGAAAACACCCAGCGTGTTTGGCCACACATCGTGTTAAATGACCTTCTTGTAGGAGTTTGATAATCATCTGTATTGTTTCAGCTGACAGCTCTCGTGTTAAGGTTGTATTTCCTGTCAATCAGCAGCTCTAACATCTCATTAATGTTTGTGAGAACACCTTTTATTTTGTTAACACATTTGCATAAATTAGTGGAACCATGTAAAATGCCAACTGAAGGCCAGATTCCATCAGGTTTTACTTCAGACAGATTTTCAGCATTATGTTAGAAACTAAATCTCAAAGCAGCAAAACATTCTGCTTATTTAACATCTTCTGTAAAGCACTAATATTATTCCACTGGTGGAGGTTTATTTACATATCTTTAAATCTGTGTAGATGGAGATGACTGACAGAAACTGATGTTTGTTTTCATTTAATCTACTTAAGTTTATTATGTGCTACAAAACTCACTTCACATTAAATGTGTTATTCGATCAGTATTTTTTGCTCTAGAAACAAAAAAAATTGACATTTCATTTAAATCTTGTTGGAAATTCAACTATTTTTTAATAAAACTGTTCTGCTGGAAAAAAGAACCACATAAGCAGGAAGAAGAAAATAATTATCAGATAATTAATATGATTCTCAACAAACTTTGATACTGTAACAGCTTGTAAGGACACCAGAAATAACATCATAGTGACGTCAATCATAAAAGATTAAAGTTTAAAATAGTTTCACTCCATGAAAAGCATCTTTCACATTTCTCAGTTATTAAAATACTGTGTAAAATCTTTAATTTGAACTTTCTGATTATCAACAGTAGTGAAGTGTGGGTCATTCCTGTTTTAAATTCATCTGAATCATATCTGTTCTTAAAGGACTTGATAAATTCATTTACAAACAATAATCCATCACAAGGTCACTGACAATACAAGCAGGTTTATACCGCAGAGAGAGAGTAACACCACATGCTGCTGGTGTCTCTATCCTTCAAGGTCAAACATGGACACAAGGACATGGTTTGGTTTTTAGGGTTTGGACCTTTACGCTGGAGTAAATACTGTCCTGGATCTGAGAGTCTGAAGGGAAACATGAGTAAAAATACTCAGTTGTTTATAATTAGCTTCTTGTTGAATATTTTTATGAATCTAAACTTGTGCTGTGCTGCTGATCGTACACCATCACTCTTCATCTCTTAAATCTGAGATGATGAATAAAGAGTTAAAGTCATATGACTCATCAAGTTTTAACAATTTAATTTTTAACTTCATACGTTGCCACCTGTCACATGAGAAGGATCCACGTGATCTGGACTGAACAGCATCTTTATGACACCGAGTGTCTCCGGCACTTGGACGGTTTACAACTGATATAAAAATCTTCATATGTGCAGTTAAAGTGCACTTCTTGTAAAGATCCAGCTTTAATTCAGTAAGTAATCTGCTTGGAGAAAAGAGTCAATTAAAAGTTAGCTTGAATCCTCTTTAACCTGACTGTGTTGCTGCCCAGATCGGATCAGACGAGGTGAACTCTGACCTCAGCTGAGGACGTGGATAATAAGCTGAAGGACAGGAAATCTGATCCGACTGTTACGGTTTACATCTTCTTCTCTGCTCTCTTACATAATAGTTTCAGTCTCAGTGAGAAACTGTTTGATTACAGCTGCAGCTGTAATTATATTGGGCGTTTTTATTGCATTGGCTGTTTTTACAGACTGATAAACTTAGAGAAGGTTCAACTAAATACCAGAAACTCTTTAAAAAGACTTAATGTTCTGAACTGCTGGTGTGCAGGTCAGTTCAGTTACATGTTGGAGGAGTTATGCAGAACTACATTAATGTAAAACACATCTGGATGGTCTAAACCAACAGCTGCAGTAAGAACAAGGATGTAAAAGGTTTTTTCACTCTGTCAAAATATTGTAAAAGAAACTTTTTCTACCTACAACATCAAATAGTTCACTGTAAATGTACTTTTATAATCCCGATCCCACGTCACTGCACAAACTGATCAGCCACAGTGTTTTCTGGAAAATCTAACAGTCGACACGACGGCTCTTCGTCACTCTTCATCCCTGTTAGGAGTATTTTGGTTACTTGATGAGTAAAAACATCAAACACATTCCCTCTCCTCTTCACGCCCCTCTCTATTTGACAGATTTGGATTCCCTCATCTTTTCACAGCACGGCTTTGAATTTGTTTGTTTGTTTTATAGGGGGCGGGGTCGAGTCTTGGCTGATTTTTTGTGTGTAGTAGTAAATTAATCCATGTCTTCAACCCAAACCGTCTGTCCTCTCTGATCTGACTGGATCACATGACCAGGTGGAAAACACTGGTCAGAACGAAGGACTCAGTCTAAACTGTAAAACGTGCACGTAAAAACAGACACACGTCCAAAACACTCCACGAGAGTTATAAAGACAGATACCATCCACACCACCCCAACACACACACACAGAGACACACCACTCCTTGGATAGGAATGTACAAAAGACACAAAAATCCAGTCACGCACACCCACACGCACGTGTCCCCACACGCACACACCTGTCACATTCTTGTGAAACACATTTCAAATACATTCAAGCAACAGTGATTACTCCCACACCCAATTTCTCAATGCATTTGTAGTTTTCTGACTAAACACACATCATAATCACATTTCTGCCACCGATTGCCCACATGCACGCGCACACATACACAGATAAGGGTGTGTCTATGTTTTAAAAGTATGAACCAGGTGCAAGACTTATTGCAAAACTGCCTTAAGTGACGCTAGCAGTGTGTGGGCGTGTGTGTTTTCTCGGTCACACACCCTTTTTCTGTAGAGCAGTGATGAGCTCATAATGAAACAAACTCCACACGTTCTTCTGTTCTTTGGTTGCTTGTGTGGAGACGACTGCACAGACACACCTTTAAACTGCACATCTCGTAAACGTTCACCCATATCAGTCTGAAACCACGACACCGGCTGCTGGATGTCAGTTACACTTTCTCACACCTCTGCTGGCAGCTGTCAGTGAGTTAAACTGGCTTTTAGTCCGACAGGTGTAAACCTGCAGAGAGGTGAGCTCACAGGATGAGCTGAAGGTAGCAGCTTCACTTAAATGACATCACATATAGTTGCACGTCACTTCAGGTATGCTTTGAAGCAAGTTGGTGACACTTTATCGTTTTTGCCTCCTACATGTTAAACTTCTCATCTGTGCAAACTCTGAAACTTGAGTTAAAGTCTAAGCATGTTATTCTCAACATCGTGAACACACTGACATACTGATGTCACAATACACAGCTGGAAGGCGTTGAGGTGATACTGCTCAGATTTTGTAACTGGTTACAAGCTGCGACAGGTTAGAAAAAGGGCCGAGAGGGAAGAACACCATATGACCTCTACCTCCGTTTACACGCGGTCATGATTTTTACATGCTGCTAGAGACTATACGCAACATGCTGTTGTTTCCATGACCCAACTCGCTCGTGCACGGAACACCAACATGAGCCGAAAGCATGTTTGTCCTTTGATAAAGATCAAATTTAAGATGGAGGGAAAGAAACTCAAGGAAGTTAGAAAGTGACTCTAAATGGTGACAGTCAACTCACACGGGAGAGAAATAAAGAAATCTAAAAAAAGCACATATTTGGAGTGATAGTTAAAGTTTTATATGTGGACCCTCTGGCAGGAAGTTCAACCTCAAGGAACTTGGACGGCACCGTACTGACGGGACAGGCTGCACAGGACTCAGTAGGGCCAAAACCATGCTGTCCTGGCCCTGAGACTAAAGTTCAGATTCTGGTCTTGTAGAATAGTTCATATTCTTAGATCAGAACCAATTAAAAAGGGCTGTGCCGGGCTACACAACACAGCTCAGTCCTGTCGCAGTTTAGCTTCAGCTGCTGCACATGACAGTTTTCTGTGTAACTTACAGACACCACCCCCATGTATGACAAACACAAAGTAATCTGGTTTCAAGTTGTACTAAATCTAAAAGACTCAAATCATTTTCAGAAACAGACTTTAACATTTTGTCTGTCCAGAAATCAAACTGTAAAACAGAAAAGAGGAAACATCCTGCGGTGCAGATTCCAGTGTTCTCTGGGTTTCTGCAGGCTGCTGTAACAGGATACGCAGCCTGCTACTGTAGAGACACGGAGCAGAAACAGGACACCTCCTGCAGGGTCATGGTGGAACGTGGGAGGATTTACAGTTTGACATTTTTAAGAACTCAGACAGAAGAATCAGCCTCAAGGTAAATGAGCCAAACAGCCACTAATGAACATTTTCTCAGAGATCCTGAGAAACATTCAGACCAGAATGATGAAGATGAAGTGAAACAAACTACCAAAACAAAATAATCTGTCTAAAAGGTTCACAAAGCCCTTTAACCTTTAGTGAAGAGGAGAGATGTGGAACTTGGTGAGGAAGGAACCCTGCAGCAGGGGCTGCTCTGGTCTCATTATCTTCTCAAGTCTGGACAGGTGATTATTAACATGTGTGCCCCCCCTCCGCCACCCGCCACCCCCACTTCATGTGCTGACAGGTAGTCTGTAAACCAGAGCTGTAATACAGCAACAAAGCACGCGCGCACACACACACACGCCTCCCACAGGGAGCAGACAAATGTGTAATTGCTGTGTACGTCTTGGCCGACCTAATACACTTCAGATATACCATTATGTGAGTCAACAACTTAACACTGTTTTCAACAAGCTTCATCGTCCAGACGTGCGCTCAGCTCTCTGAAGCAGCCTTAATATAGCAGCTAGGAGAAACAAAGGAAAGGGAGGATTAAGGAGAGGAGGACATGATGGGAGGGGACAGGAAATGGACATGATCAAGAGGGAACTGAGCAAGACTGAGAAAATGTGGGAAAGAGGAAGAAAAAAAAAAGTGAATCTCAGTAAATTTGGTTTATCATCTAAACAGAAATGAAACTAATTCAAAAAGAAATACAGATCTTGACCCAGAACTAATAAGTTAAATGAAGTCTTTCAGGGTGACTGATGGGTAAATGTGGGACGAGGTTGAAGGAGACGAAGAGGAGGGACGTTTAGAAAGAAGCATTAAATAAAGACAAAAGAAACGTCTTCTAAACAAAGTGTTAGTTTTCTGTTCTGGAACCACTGAGGAACAAAACCAACATCCAGCTGCTCTGAAAGCAAGAAGACCACTTACATAACCGCCGCATGTTTGTATCCCCAACTGGGGAATGAAACACGCACAGTGTATCAGACGATCTGCACAATGAGAGGATGATGTGCATGAAGGAGACGTGACACCTGAAGCCGCAGCGGTCCAGTTCAGTCCCGACAGCGAGAGTTCGGAGTCGGTTGGAGTCGTGAAACGTTTGAGCTCCGGAGCTGATTTTAATTTGTGTAAAATAACAGGTTGAGACACAATTTGCACACACAGCTGCAACATCATTAAATCTTCATCAGTCAAATCATGTTTCGTTCCAAATAACTGCTTGGCTGAAGTCTATTAACCTGCAGATAATGTGTGCTGACTTTTAGTGACTGTCAGGAAGTTTTAAGATGGAGAGAAAGGAGAGGAAATTGAGGCAGGAGTGGGAGAAGAGAAGGGAGGGAAGGGGTAAAATGTCAACTGAAGTGGTTATTTGCTCATTTATTTATGTCTCTTCCTGCCTTTATTGTTCAAAGAGTCCTGCTAGGAGTCAGATTGCACCGCTGCTGAAAGCTTGGAACCTATTTTAGGATCAGCAAGGTCCTCTCACTGAAGAACAGTTTTAAAACTAACTTGTTTAAACATCAGCAATGTACAGTTATTAACAATCATGGCTGCTTGTTAGTGGCAGGGGAATTTGATCATTTTGTGAGACGTTTACTCGTTTCCTGAAAGAAGAATCATCGATCTATCCAACATCTCTTTGCATGAAATTCTCCATCAGTCATGTCGTTACTTGGCACGTATCCAGTATAAACATCCCACTCCCATTCCTGCGCTCAGTTCCAGAAACTTTCAGTAGCCTCTTCCCCACCGAGAATGAATGTTTCTACATTACATGAGGCCATTTTGTGCTGCTGTGTGTCAATAAAAACTGCTGTTGACTTGGGCACGTTGCTTCACTCCGAATCAGACGGTCCAGTGTTTCATAACACTATGTTGACACTATCCGCCACAGAAGCCTCATGTTCATTTCTACTTATATTTTATGCCTCCTGCTGAGACATTTAACCCCCAAAAGTGTAAAACTGGGGTTGCACTGAATGCGCCAACAGAAACTCGTCTTTTTACTAAGTTTTAAACTGGCTCTGTGAAAACAGGATTTTTTTTTAGAGGATATTTGTCCTCTGAAAACAATCCACAGGAAAATTCACAAGAGCTTAGAAATGTTTAATCTTTGAAAGTATGTGCGATAAATCTGCTTCTGAAGAGGCCACGTCTCAGAACACCTTAAAGAGGTAGTCATGCTGGGAGACAATAAGCTGAGGAGTCAGCGGGGGTAAATACCACCCAGGGTTAATAAAAGCATCAATGTTTAATGAGAAAACTGAAACTTTTTACCTTTAAATCAAACTTGTTTTATACAGAAACAATGTTTATTCTACCAGCTTTAATTCTTCTGTGACAGTTCAGAGTGTGTGTGTGTGTGGGGGGGGGGTCTGGGATTAAATGAAACACTGGGAATCTATCCCGGATTAAATGAAGCGACTCAGTCTTTGATCTTCAAGGACATTAAAACCAGAAGAATGAAGTGACCAACACACCGTCCTTCTCTGAAAGACATCCATCAGATTTTTGATGTTGCTAATCTGTGACACTCATTGTGTCGTCTCAGAAAAGACTCCACCCACCTCAGTTGGTAAAACAAACCACAAACATCCAGCTTTAATTTAGCCTTATGAGTCAAGTCTACATTGTAAGGACACTGATGTTACGTCAATTCAGTTGGACAAAGATCTTCTGGAATGCTCACTATGCTCCTCCTCCCTCCAACTCCCTTTCGAGTACAACCTTAAACCCACATCTTCTACAACTCATTAACCTCACTTCCGTCCTCATTCGTGCATCTTCTGGTTGATCTGAGCTTCTATCATCAGAGAGCTTCAGACACAAACAGGCCATGTAAAAACATGTAAAAAGACCTGAAGAGTCTCTGATCTTGTTTAAAAGGCTGTGAAGTGACTTGTTTAAGTGACATGAGGGAACTGACATGATGAGGTGAGAATAAATGACACAGAACAATCGGACTCGCAGGAGGGGAGTTGGAGGTGCGCCGTGTTTAACCACCAATCAGCAGCCAACTAATCCACTTCCTGTCTTTAGAGGCACAGCACAGGAAACAGTGGGGGTGAAGAATGTCCTTATTAATCCTCCAGGAAAGCAGCATGAATCCAACTGTACAAGATGTAGAATATTAACATCTGAGCAAGTGGAGAAAACTGGTAAAAATCAGCTATCTGAACTTTTACAGCTCTCTGACCAATCAGGACAGATCTCAATGACACTAAGCTCAAGAAATAAGTACAAAGGAAGTTAATAAAAATCTACTATGATGGAATGAGTCAAAGGAGCAGCGTGACTCACGGAGAAAGCCAAACAAGGTTAGGAGGAAACAAAAGCTCCAGGAGGCAGCAGGCGACTGGACGGCATTCAACACGCCTCGGCTTCAGAACACTGACTCGACTGGTGTGTCAAGATTTACACATGTGCACAAACAATGGAGCAGAACCTCTGTTACCAACCGGACTCAAGTCATCTCACCCAAAACAACCAAACTGAGGAGGATCACATGATCCTCCAAATCTGAGCCAACAGTTTTTATCTGCAGGGATTCTTTAATTTACACAAAGTAATTCTAAAATGATAAATTCCAGCTGTTATTCCATTCAGACACTGAACAGTTTAAACAGTTTATTTACAGAAACCTGATCGAGTTTGGTGATCCCACTAGTTTAATATTAGTATTTAATTCACATAGTAATTTTAAACACTCATGATAAATAAACATTTAAACTTTCTATAAAACTGGAAGTTGATTGTTTTAACTGATGTGTTTTAATAAAAACGATTCCTTCTTAGAAATCAAGTCAACAAAAACTATAAAACTACATTTTATTGTTTAATTCATACTAACAGTTATAATCATTTCTCTACAGCAAGAAGTCCAAAACAACAAGACATTTATTTTGTGTTAATGTGCTACAACAACATGTTGCAATAATGAATGTAGTTTTTATAAATAGACATTAAAATGAACTAAAAACCTTCCGGGTGAAACATCATATCACACAAATGACCGAGTCATGAAAGGTTCCGCTGTTAGCACGCGCGTGTAGCGTAATACTGCACACTTCTTACTGAATTATGTCATAGATCATTTTATAAAATGTGACCAACACTAAAAATTAATCTGAGTAAATAAATTAATATTTTTACCACTGAAGTGTTTGATCTCTGTCTGTGAAAAACACCTTACAAATAAAACTCCATTACTTACTAATAACTATTGGATGAAGGTGGTGTTTCTTATAAAATAGGATCTTAATCGCACACCTGGGCAGGATAAACCATGGAGACCAGGACAAGGTGTTGCAGAACACCTGGACCATCATCAACCAACTTTACACACAACAGAAAACCTGGAAACTTGTTGATTCTTTGTTGTAATGATGCTTCTTGGTAATAAACTCTCATACCACACACTAACACTCGTGATACTTTTATTGAAGCGCTGTTACTGCAGAAATCTGAATTCTGCTCTCCTATTGGCTGCAAATAAAGTTAAACGATTACAAGTAAACAGACAGGAAGTTGGGGGGTGATGGAAGAAAGTGACACAATAAGCAGGTTGGAACTGTTTAACGAATGTCTGCTCTGAACAATCTTTCCATTCTGACGTAACTGCGGCTCCTTTTAGTTGTTCATTCTTCACGTTTCCAGCTGTTGTTCAGGAGGATGTTTGAAAAGCCTCCGTCACCGGGAGTCAGAGTTCTCTTCCTTTCACCTGCTTGACCTCCCATTACCGAGCAGCACTCAGGATTACTTCTACACCCAGTTTTATGTGCGAGTGTTTTTACACAGTTCAAATCAGAAGTTTGGCAGGCTGTAATCGCAGCTGGCAGGGCCAAGCGTCAGCCTTTTAATAAACCACTGGCTGAATCTTTTCAGAGATCTGAACAAGTTCTGCTGTGGATCAGTTCAGGCAGAAAGGAAACAGAACCACACAAAAACCCCACACTGCTCCACGGTGAGTCAGTCTGAATAAAAGGACGTCAAAATACTAAAACATGACACAAGTGTAAAATGACCTGGTGTAGACACGAGGTTTTCATTAGCTGATATTCTGACTGCCAGATGCCTGCTATTGGCAAAGACCCGAGAATTTCCGGAAACTTGATTTACAGACACGTGAAAGTTGTTGGTTCTGTTTATACGACTGTGCACTGATCATCATCCACATTAAAACCACCAACCAGTCCAAATCTGGGTGCAGACCCTGATGTTTCATCAGACCGGATCACCTTTGTTAGCGTTTTTCAGGGTGATTCATGACAGTAAAATTAATCTATGTGAAATTATTAACCAACCAGAGAAAATGACAGACTGACTTAAATGTGTAAAATATTCATTCGACTTCATTCTATTTTTTAAAGCATAAATAAACTCAAACTATTTTTTCTGTGCCTCAGAATCTACTTTCAATAATACAAATGAAACCACTGAAAAGCAACAAACCCTGTAAGAGGAAGTATTTGATCAGGGAACTTAAGTAATTATTCTGAGAACACTTCTCTTTCTGTGTGCACCATTTCAAAGGTAGTGAAACTATTCTGAAAATTCAGTATGGAAATATTAAGTCAGTCTTTAATGACTTATTTGGTTGTATATGGTAGTAAAGCATAACTATAGAAGGCGTGAGACTGTTGACTCAGCTATAAGACAGTTTTACTCACTGAGATATTTTAATCAGCTGAGAGCTGAAACTTGATTAGCTGGAAGCATCTTTTTATCTTTCTGTCAGTTTAAATAGACGACGCTCATAAGAACGGCAGCAGAGTGATCCTCCATCTGACACCTCTGCACCAACATCTTGCACAAACAAGAGGCTGATTTGTCCATGAGTGTGAACAAATAAAGCAGGTCTGCAGATACTTGTTTAGAGCTTTCTGAGTGCACGTGTGGCACGACGAGCACGACGTCTTAAAGGAACAAAAGGTGATATGAAAGAGAAAAACTGTTTTCAGAAACAAGGAAAAATGTCAAGTATGTGATTCTACTTCGGTCTGAAGACATGACTAAGAAAAAAGCAAAAATAAAAACGTGTGTGTGAGCAAGCGAGAGACAGAAAGAGAGAATGTGGTTAAACAGGAGCAACAGGACGGCCCAGTTGCCCGGCAGCAGAAAGCATTGTCACAGTAACAGGCTCCTCCTGCCCCTCCCCCTTTCCACCCGCCTCGCGTGCTTTTACCTTATAAGGCAACACATTTAATGCCTGTCATAGTGAAAACAGTGATGAAAGGAGCCGACAAGGTGAACCCCCAGCTGTCCTAATGCACACACCCCCAATCTGAGTATCCTGATCCTATGAAGTCACCTGACACTATTTGGTGTCCTTAGAGTTTAGCTTGTCCTCCTTCTGAGGAATCTTGTAAAGACAGATTTATAGTTACTGTTTGAAGTGAGAAGACTTAAACTAGTGACACATTATCATTGTGAGGGCTTCTCAAACCAAACCACCTAAAGCTGTAGTGTCCAGTCCAGGTCCTCCTTCCTGCAGGATTAGATCTGTCCCTGCTCCAACAAGTCTGGAGGCTTCTGTAGAACATGAGGACATGCTGAACTGGTAATTCAACCACTGAGTCCGATAAGGAACAAGATACTGGCCCTTCACACCAGAACAGCAGCAGATCTGCTTTGGTTTAAATTATAAGAAAAACTTAGATAATCTCAGATTAACAATTTGTTACAGCGAGTCAAAGACCAGAGAAGAAGTTCAGGTCTGTTAACTTCAGATACAAACAGTTAAGTTTGAACTCTGAACAAACATTTGAAACTTCAGTAGCTGTAATATTACAAATTGCTTGTACATGTTTTTAAAGTTAAGATGAATCATCTAATTTACTTGAAACGAGTTGTGAAATTTCACAGATGTTTCAGTAGATTATCTGACTTGTCTCAGCATGCAAGACACAGGTGTATCATCTGGTCACCAGCATGGAAACCAACTGCCATCAGTATCACATCTCTCTTTATTCATGTGATAAACTACATTTAAATTAATGTCTGTAAAAAAGCCTCCAGTTAATTTCCTCATTTATTTTATAAAACAAGAATCTATAGGATTAAAAACATGGCGTCCTCTCTCCCGCCATCTGAATATATCAGGAAAAGAAATGTTGATAATCAGGATTTAAATTCACAGAAACGCAGCAGAAGAGTTCAGATATTTTATGAGTAAATTATAGATGACCTCCAGAGTTTTCGTGGACTTCCTGGTGCTGCGAGTTGTTACGAGGGAGGGAACCTAAAAGGTTCCAGACTCCGTACAAGCAGCAGCACAATGTTTGTTGCGAGTTTCCGTTTGTTGATGACCCATAAAACACACATCTACCCACAAAGTCCAGCTCAGTCACACATTCCAACGCTCAACCCTTCCCTTTATGGTTTTATGATTCACGATCCTCACATCCATCTGACACACAGACGAATCAAAGGAAAATCTGCATGTAAATGGACAAAAATCAACAACTGAAGTCAGACAGGAAACTCTGGAGATGGTCAGATTGGAAACAACTCAACAGGAAATCATCTTATTCTAATCTTTAAGGATCAAGCTGCTTTTCTTTATAAACCTCATTGTGAAAGAAAACAAAAAAACAAACACGATGATTATAGCTGCCCAATATAATCATGTCTTTGCAGTAATAACGTGTAAACGACCAGGTTGTACAAAAAGATCAGCACATTCCTGGTCCAGTGAATCGTGTGCAGCAACATTCAGCAGGTGTCGAGCAGCGTATATGGAAACAACCAGAATATTGATGCAAACAGAACATGGTATTTACTGTAACACTCTCCATCGACCCGACACGCCACAGTCATGTTACATATTTAACCTCAACGGTGATCAGGTTTCCACATGCTGCCCTCACATGTCAGCACCATCATGCCACACTAACCTAAAAACTGAAACTGGTTTAATGCAGCGATCCTCACGCACCAGATACTCCAAGCTGATGGTAAACAAATGCCCCCCCCCCGAGCGCCTCCGGGTGAAAAGACTTGATCATGGAGGTTATGGATGTGTTGAGATGTGGGGGGGAAGGGGGAGGTGTCATGACAGATCCATAAAATACTTAACAAAAACAACAGTAACTTTAACGCTGTTATAAAGTTTATTATAAGAAATTTACACTAATTTGCTTAGAAATTAATAATTTTCTGCACAAGAGTTCATTTATGTCACGTGTTAAATCCAACATTAACCATATAGATCAGGGGTGGCCAACTCCAGGCCTCGAGAGCCACTATCCTGCATGTTTTAGATGTTTTCCTGCTTCAACACAACTGATGCAGATGAATGGGTCATTAACAAGTTTCTGCAGTAGTTGCTGAGATGTTGCAGATTTGAATCAGGTGTGTTGAAGCAGGAAAACATTTAAAACATGCACGATAGTGGCTCTCTAGGCCTGGAGTTGGCCACCCCTGATATAGACTGTATTTTCTTATATACATTATGTAATAAGGGAATCGTGTTACGATGTGGTTTGAGCAGGATGCTTTGATGTTGTCAGAGCTGCCACAAATAAGTGGGATTAAAAAGTCGAAGTTTTACTTCCTCTTGTGTCTTCACACCTGCTCCGTTTCCTGCACAGCGCTGACACTTCTCTTCTTCAAAATGAGAAACGAGTGTGAGATAAATCCGCACCTTTCTTTTTGGCTTCTGCAAAGGTGTAACTGCTTTAATCGATTTGCATCTCTGTACCGGAATGAAGCTTTTGACTCATTTGACTCTGGAGTGGTTCATCGCTGTGCAGCAGCGGATCAGTTCATTTTATTCGTTTGAAGTTCCTGTGAGGAAACAGACTTTGGCCACAGTTGCCACATTTGTACAACAGCTCAGCTTCAGGGCTGTTGCTAAGCGACTGAAGGCTACAGCATCTTATTTTTAGAAGATTTAACGTGCATCTTGTTTCAAATATAAATATTTTAAAACTCTTAAGCTCTTTAATCTCCATCCACGATGCCTGTTAAATTATTATGCAACTAAATACTTCCCATGTGAGATTGTTTTACCAGAAACCTGCATCACCGCAGCTGTCGGTGCGTGCATGACTTTCAGAGTGTAGATGAGAATGACCCACAAATCTCTAACAGAAAAGGCCTCAGTGCGCTACAGGAAACCCTGCGACTCAGTTCTCATGCTGCAGTGACAAACTGTCAAAACTCCACAGCAGTGGTGTAAAAAATTAAACTGTGCTGTTGTGATGTCACTGCAGGATACCAGGGCCTGTGTTGAGTCCAGACACACATCATACACTCACTACAGAGCTGAGTCAGAGGAGGGCCAACAGAGCAGTCTCTGTTACCAGTAGCAGCATAATCCCCTGCAGGCTGGCTTTGATTGGATCAGACAGGATAGTGGGCTCGTGGTTGATGGCGCAGAGGGCACAGGACTTCCCTGACCCACTTTAAGAGCAGCGACGAGCAGGAATCTCCACAGATTTCTGCTGCTGCAGCACAAATCTGACAAACACGTGTGTGTTTTAATAAAAATCCTCCATCAATCAGAAAAGTGATTGTTTTATTCAACACTTACACACATTTATAATTATAAAAATGTGCAAAAAGAAAACAGTGATGAACATTTTAATGCCACTAACAATCATCTCTGCTGTTCTTTGATTCAGTTTTCAACGTAGATATTCTCCATTTTCTTTGCCATTAACATGCATGTGGCTCACAGCCATCCCAGTCTTCATGGTATGATTCAGAACTTTTACTGTTTGCATGTGTGGTGACTTTATTTGAAAGAAGGAAGAAGTTGAAAAACCACAGAAACCTCAGAGTCTTTCTTCCTCTTTCTTCCATAAATCCCAAGAGGCCGAGGCAGCGACAGTGTTTTCATGTCCTTCTGAGAGTTAAGGAACGAGGAGAGGTTTGGTTGTTGAATCAAGCAACCGTCACATTTATCTATAGTTCAGATTACTGAGAATTGTTCCATCATTTCTAAACATAAATATAAATGTGTCACCTGTTAAATAGAAAGTCTCACGTCAATAGGAAACCAGTCTGTGTGTTTCAGTTGTCTCAGCTTGCACTGAACCCGTTATCTCATGTCAATCTCTGTGTTTGCCCACATGTGAGTCCATCTTCACGCATTTCCTGCATAATTATAAGGCCAATTGAAAATTAAGCAGTAAATATTTGCAATTGTTGACGAGCTCCAGATTTAGTCAAATCCTACTCTCTGCTCTTTAAAACATTGACATTTGTCTCTTGTAAGCTCGTTATGAAAATATGAAGTTATGAGCAGACCTCAGATCAGTGCTGGAGATAGCTGACCAGAAAAACTCCCTCCTCCCTACAGACAGAAGCCTCAGAGTTAAAGATCAAATCAGTTAAGTCCTGAAAATAAAAGTACAGATGAGTTATTCACTTTCGTCTGAGCCTGTTGCAACAACGCTGAAGAAGAAGAGAGGAACGAATTAAGGAACACAGCAGAAGAAGAGTGTAGGAATATTTAATAAGAACTTTCCGCTTTAGGAGCAAAAGGAACCCGAAGGCTAAACACACCCAGTAAATATTTAACGCTCTTCTTCTGTGCCTCGAAACCAACAAACCCCATCGACGCCGAGCGGACAGGTTTCTGCTTCAGGTGTATAAACAATCACGACTGCCTGGTATCATCAGGCTCTTGTGTCTGACATCAGCAGAGTTCTCTGCATCTTCTCATGGAAAGCAGCGCAGACACGTGTACGAGCATTCACCTCTTCACCCAGTGCTCCAGTTTCAAACCTGTTCAATAATTCACCCGAAGCTCACTGAGGAAATCAGAGACGATCATGGAGGAAACCAACAGGTCTGAATCTTGGTCCGTTTTCTCCCTCATCATCACTGTCACTCTTATAAAAGACCGAGGCCAGAGGAACCTGCAGGCTGGTCAGGTGACTCCACATCGGAGTTCACCTCAGTTCAGCCTTTCCAGGGAGAGCTGCTGCATCTGTAACTGCCTTCTGGTCTATTAATTATCTAAACGAGCATCTGATCGATGTTTTAGTTTGGAACAATAATTACTGTTTGTATCATTCTGGATGTGCAAACCTGTATTTATATTACCAGCGGACAGATGAAACCTGACAAATGGACGAGGACTAAATATGGGTTTAATTCTGGTCTAATCGTGTCACAGCTCAGAGGCAGCACCGATTTTAAACCCCTCATCCAGATGTTGACTCCATGTGTGTCCCACATGTAGCCAGAGTTTTAAATCCCAACACAACCACGGAGTGTGTGTAGCACTCCATCAGACAAACACACCCCAAATGGAGAAGAACCTGTTTAGGTGTGGCCATTTATACAGAAAACCACCAAGCTGTGAGGGACATTTTAGGGTTTTGTTTTAGGTTTTGACTTTGATGCACTTCAAAGGTTGTAAAAGACGCAGTAAATCTGCAGGTTTCTGAACATTAACCATCACAGTTCCAACCAGAAGGTTCAGACTCACTGCAGATGATCTTAAACTAGTTTTACACATTCAGTCACTAAATAAAAATGTGTCACTTTGCTACAGAAAACTGAAACAGATGACATCATGTTTGGAAACAGGTCATATTTGATCCCGTACTGTTCTTTTTTAGTTGCATTTCCTGTTATTCTCCACTTTAAACTATTTCTGCTGACCCCCCCCCCCCCCCCCCCCCCCCCCCCCCCC
>SSNP01000017.1:5882345-6015671 GCA_006937955.1 Pachypanchax playfairii | reverse complement strand
CCCCCCCCCCCCCCCTCCACCACCACCACTGTGTATTGCATTCCATTTCTCTTTTGACAGTTTTATTATGGAAATGAGTGAAGCTGTTTTTCACTGGAGGAATGCACGGCCCTGTAGATGAGATGACACCAGCTGACACGGCCTAAAAGCAGTGAACCATGTAGAGCAGCGTTTCATTCTGACATACAAAGACCTCCAAACGAGACGCCGAGTCCAGGCTACATGTAGTTATTTCACCTGTTTGGAGATCTGGTCCTGTCTAATCTCTGAGAGAACAGAACTCTTCGGCTCTGCTCAGTGACGGGAGCTTCCCAATCATTTTTTTTTTTTTTTTCTTGCTCTGTTTGCATATGATTTGGATTTTAGTTTCCTACCACATAGCTTGATTAAAAAAACAACCAATATCAACCACAAGCTTTTCTAATAATGCAAATAATTTCTAACAGTGTGAATAAGCACTGATACACTTGCTTTGATTTCAATTTGCTTTAAAAAGAAAAAAGGATTTTTCATAATAAAACTTTCTGGTTCCAGAAAGTAGCTTCACATACCAACAAACTGCAGAGTACAATCAGCAGGTATTCATCATTTAAATAAACCTAAAAAATAAAGTGAATAGTTGAACCTTTTTGCCACTTTGAGAAAGTATTTTTTTACATTCAGTATGAACGAGGAAGCGTTGCTAATCCACTTTTCTTTAGAAGTTAAACACAATGACTGTGTGGGTTTTGACTTTTGTGATGAGCAGATACTTCCTCAAAGTTTCATGTCTTAAATGGGGAGGAAGTTTTTCATAGTTCTGCAATTCTTGAACAAAAACCACCGATACATAAACACATTTTCTCACGCCAAAGCAACACATTAAAACCGCCTCATCACTGCGCTGAGAGTGTTAATAACGTAGGCAAACCACATCTATCTATAACCTCAGTGTAAGAGATGTGTGAACTGGACCCTGTTTAACCACTGAAACAGTGAGAACAAGTTTATAGTCTCAGATCAAATACTGATTGAATCTGAATTCAGCTGGTTTCTCTCAGGTGAAGGATGGAGATCTGAAGTGCTGTATCCAAAAATAAAAGAGGCCTGCAGAGCACAGCGGTTCAAAAAAGAGGCTGCAGCCTTGCAGATACGAGTCTGAACGCTATCTACACTCTGCAGCCATGGAGACGAGCGAAGGATGCAGGGCAAGCAAAGATATGTCCAAGCATGAGTTACAGGATGCATCACTCTGATATTTATCCAGATATCTTGATCTGTGGTGATGCATCATCTGTTTGGTTTATTTAGCTGTAAACAACCTCTACTCCTGCTGCAGTGAAGGTGGTGGGAGGATTTTTAGGGGGGGGTGGAGTGAGCTGAACAGACAAGATCCTTCCATTAAACCAGATGAAAAGTTTCTTTCTGAGGAAGTTGAACAAACTTCTTTCTACTGCCATCAGCAAGTTCCTCCGTTTGTTTTACGGCATGTTAAATGGACCACAGACGAACATGTTTCTGTCTAAACACCTGGTTTTACATCAAGCCTCCTGTTTCTGTTTCACATCGACGCCTCAGCTGCAGCCGTCTCACCAGGATCTGTATCAGAGACAGGAAGACATCACAGTTTCTGAGCTGAAATACAACGTTTAGGAACATCAGCTGACAGGATACGGTTCATCTCCGTTTCATGAACCTTTGCTTCACACCGAAACGTCCTATCATCAGAGGCTGAAACTGTTACAAGTTGATCTAAAAGCCCATTTGTGAAGCTTCTTAAACATTAGAGAAAGGGAAGGTCTGAGGTTTCAGCTAAATACATCAAGAGGCCAACTGGCGCCTAACCAAGAGGAAATTCTTAGTCGCCACAGCTGCCAATTTCAATGAATCAGTAGGAAATGCTGTTTACTAAATCCTGCTCAGTGTGTGCCACAGTTTGTACAAGAGTCGTGGTTTCATTAAACCAATCTGTGGTTTACACAGTCTCCAAATGACCCAGAATCCTCGTCTTTACCCCCAAACAACAGATCTCTAACACATGAAGCTCCTGCATCTCCACATGCAGGACCACAACAACCTCCCAACTGACAGGTCAGGTGATCAAGTCCCACCTGCATGGTGGGATCTGAAAATGTCTACTAACAAGTATTTAGAACTAGGACTATTTTCTTCTTCACTACAATGAAAATAGCTTTTCACCCCCTGTTGTGCAAAAAACAGGCCACCCTGCCCCCCACCCAGACCGCAGCCCCCTCCCACAGGCAGAACAGGCTACAGTGGCTCACCAAAGGAATGTTCCTCTCTTTATGACGCCTGTAGGACAGAAGAACAGGGGAACATGTCTGTCTCTGCCCTCTCAGCAGCTGTTTGCTGATTGTGGATCTGTCAGCTGAGACTGAGGGCTTTCCCACAGCTGACCTGAAATCAGCTGGGAGGGAATGACCCTGTTATTTCATCTGTGGAAAACAACAAACCCCCTTACATCACCTTCATATCATACGTTTAAAGATTATAAATGTCCTTCTAAAGTTCTCCAAGTTCATCTGCTGAATTCAAATAAGGAATAAAGAAAAAAAACACCCAATTACATTCAGCACTAAGAGTCTTGTTTAAAATTTGCTGAATCGAGAAGAGGCGGGGCTACACATAGATCTGGCAGAGCCAGGTTAGTTAAATGACACCTGAAACATTTGCATAAGAACCAGTAGAACTCATCCTGGTCCAACTAAATCCTCCAGGAATGTTCCTGCACAGGTTTTTAATGTCAGTCTGAATCTCATTGAAAACAGATTGAGAATCTGATTCATCCTGAAATTGGTTTCAGGTGTGTGAACCTGCAGCTCCTGTTGCTACATGGAGATTGAAGATAATCTGAGCAGATTAAACTCGTGTATATTCAGAGACTACACACAGGTATCAGTGATAAGGATTAAACAAACCTGCTGTTCACATGCAGAACAGAAAACAGAACTAACAGGATTACAGACAAAGCTTCACGATCACCAGCTACTATCAGCGCAACACCTCACCTGTAAATCTAAAAGATGTTCCTCGTGTCTGCCACACCCAACTTCACACCCACATGCATCCTTTTCATTATCTGTTGGAGCATTTTCTATTCTTATTCAGCAAGCTGATGCTTTCAACAGACACTTTCAGCTCCCTCCTCTCCTTTAAATGCTATTTTGGAGCAAGGAGGTGGGCAGGAGGTAAAATAGCTGCAGCTTGTAACTCCACTAGATTCTAACCAGCACAGGGATGCATTGTTGGGTCCATTTGTCCTGACAAAGTGTCACTCACAGCTCGTCCTGAGCCAGCCCGGGCGTGGAGAAAGCATGTGAAAGTGGGTGGAAGAAGAACAAACAAACATTGTGTCTAGCTGCCCACCTCAACAGCAAATGAAAGCATGAAAAAACGATCTGTTGTCCTCCGAGCCTGCAGGGAGATGCCGGGGAAGCAAGTGTAACACGTCTTAAATCAAATGACAGGTGGAAAAACCTCCGCTTACAACTAAAGACTGCAACTATGACAGTATCTGCAGCACAAACAGGCTGATAGTGTCTGAGACTAGAGAAACGAGTGTCAGTAACATCATTAATGAGACAAATCACACGTTTAATCCACGAAAGAAGAAAAATCTGCTCTGATATAAACTCACAGGTCAAAAGCACAAATCCTACAGGAGTTAAACACCTTGATTTAAACGACCGTGTTCTCAACATACTGTAACACTGAGACTTTTACTATAAAACCCATATTAGTGAAGTTAAAGTTTTATCTGGTGATTCAAAAGGAAATAAAAATGTTGTGAAACTTGAACGTCTCTTGGCAGCTCCCACTCACTGCTGAGAGATAAGAAGCTTCTTTTCCTACTACTGTAGATATTTTTAGGTCATTTCACTAAGAAACCCTCTGAAACAGACTCGCCTGCGTGATCAGGTTCCAGATTTGGTTGTTTTTGTAGTCTTAATGGGGACCGTCAGCGCTCAGCGGCTGCTCGGCGCTCTCAGGATTGTGTACTTTGCTCTGTTCCTTGTTAACTCGTCCGCCCACCTTGCTGTGCGCTCTCTTCCCACCACATGACATCAGAATAACTCGCAGCCTGTCACAGAGAAGCTGCCTTCGCATGTTGTACAGCAGAGTAAGAATCAAACCTCTGGTGGCGTCACATTGTAATTTGACATGTTTCAGCTTGTGGCGGCTCCCCGAGCAGAAAGAAAGACTTAATAACATGTTTGTCAAGAGAGAAGCTTCGCCTGTAATAAACTGCAATTAACTGGACTCGGTTGGACTCTGTTCAGTAATTCGGGGCTGATGAGAAATTCTGCTCACAGGTTGAAACAGACGACTTGAAACATGCTGAAAGTGTAAAACTGAAGACAAAAAAATCAGAAGCTTGGAAGGAACTTAACGGGTTTGAATATTAACCAGGATACTTTTATTTTACTGATTAACTGAAGTCGTAATACTTATTAAAAGAGTTCTATATAAAACACAAACCTGTATCACTGTCAGTTTTACTCATCACAGTCAGCAAAACGCTGCCTTTGACAAACTGGGAAAGAGTCTGACCTTTCAGACACACTGTAAAGTTCCTCACTCATTAAATTCATTCACTTGACTCAGTTTCCCTTCAGAAGATATTTCCTGGTTTTTGCGTAACACCTGGCACAGGGAGTGTGAAGACGTAGCAGGAGTTTGCCCTCAGGTTTCCCCAGCCTCAGCTCAGGTTTGGCAGCAGTGGAGAACATGTTCAACTGCTGATGCCTCAGGTTTGTACAACACTAACAGCTTTGTTAATCATTAACCGAGTTAAAAAGTTCTTTTTGAAGAAAGTTGGGCCTGTAATCTCTGGACAAACGGAGCACCCACACAGGTGACTAACACCGTAACAGCAAAGGGCTTGAAGTGATGAACAACTTCAGGAACGTGTGAGGATGATGACAACTAAGATGCTGCACGTGATGATGTTCGGCATGCTGTCACACCAGCAAAAAGTATGTCAGTCATCCAGAATGTTAAACTGTCTTTGAATCACTCAGACCGCTCCCTGAGGACGAAGAGGGGGTTCAAAATATGTGGGAGAGGTTTGGTGGTCAGAAACATTCCTGGGGAGAGAAAGACTTTCTGCAAAGGAATGAGAGAGAAGGGAACATGTAGACGACAGTGTAAATATAAATAAAGTTTTTTTAAGCTTAATTTAGATGTTGACTGACGAGCAGGAGGTGAGAATGTAGAAAACAGATGCAGTAAAGTGGCTGAATATTAGTGGAGGTTGTAGCTGAGTAAAAATCTGCAGCACGGATAGTGGGAGGAATTAAATGTGCAGCTGTGGAAACTTAAATAACTGAACCGATCTGAGCAGATGTGCCTGTCAGATCTGATAGTTACTCTGACGATCTGAGAAGATCTGGACATCAACAATGGACAGCGTGCTAAATTATAGTCAATTTCGGCTCCATTTCTGGAGGTGCTGCCAAGTTTAAATAGCTGTGATGCTTCAGATGCCAATTAACCCACAATATACCGAGATTTACTGTGCAGGAGCTCTGAGTCCAAATCTCATCCAAATGGGGCCTCAGAACAATGTCAGAGATGCCAGAACCTCCAGCAGTGAGCAGCTGCAGAAACTCCCCTCACAGTAGACCGTTTTTATCTACAACTAAACAGCAGACAAGTAGCCTCGAAACCAGCCAGTAGCCTTCAGAACCAGCCCGTCTGATACGTTATCACGGAGCCGAGATGTCTGAACAATCTCAGCTCGGATTTCTGAAACAATGCGGCGCCCAGTTTCCGCTCAGAGATGGAGAAAGTGCAGAAAAAATGAATCAACCTAAAGAAGAGTGAAAGCTGGTGGAACATTAGACACGCTGTGGTTGTGTGTAGATCTTTCTGATGGAGCAGCTGGAGGCCGTGGAGACGAGCTGCGAGAAGAACCAGGAGCTGAAACGAGGCCCAGGCTCAGTCTCTGACCTCCACTGCCATTTTCTTTCAGCCCCGCCGCCTCCTCCTCCCAGCCCGGCTCCGCTCGGCCCAGCTGGGCCCGACTACCCAGACCCGCTTACCTTCCTCTGCTGCTTCTCCCAAGCCGGGTCCAGAAGCAGGTCCCGGTCCCAGTCGTTCTCCTGCTCCATGTAAGTGTTCACCCCACCAGCGGACGACTGATTATTGGCAGCGTGATAATCTACCATGTCAGCAAAAGAAACCTGAGTACGCCACAGGGAGACTGTCAGGGGTTCGAAAATAAAAAAGGGGAAAAACCGAAAACGGGTTCAAATGAAAAAGGTGGGGTGGGGAGGATCCACGAGCCTGGAAAGTGTCCTTGTTCTTCTGTGGCCGCTTCCAGCCGTGAGAAGGTTTTTAATGTGATGAATGTCCGGTGTGTGCAATCAGAAGCGCCTGCTGTGAGAAGAAAAGCTTCAGTGTGAACGGTGTGGCTGCTGGGAGGAACCGGCCGCTCCTACGGGCTGAACCGACCCCAACAAGCAGGGAGCAACGAGCACAGCCGCTTCCGCTACACCCTTTCAAAGTAATATGCATGGATCTGATTACAGCGTTCAAAAATCTTTTTTGAATGAGAGATTTTTTTCCAGATTTGCAAGTTGTCTGTAATTAAAAAATATCTTGAGCAAAGTCTCCAGGCTTTCTTTGTACTTTTATTCATAATCTTTTAATTTTCATTTCAACTTTGTTGTTTTCAGTCATTTCTAGTCCTCTACCTGAATATTTTCAGAGCCAAAGTCAGATTTATAGTAAATGGATAAAAAGAAAGATGATGCATCTCTCACATCCACATCTTCACTGGATTTGATCTTTTTCACATTTATTTTTTCAGAAACTGTCAATATGCTCTAGGTAGTTTCAAGCCACACATCTTCTCTTGTCGTTGTTTTCTGCAATGTCTTTTGACTTTTTAATAGACACTGAACTCCTTGGCAAAGACAAGGCAAGTTTTTACAGTTCTTTGGGAATGACCTTTCATCTGCCACATTGTGGTATTGTTAGTAATGTTCATGCAAGTAACTGAAATAAACAGGAACAACAAAACAAGAACACAGAACTGCAGTAAATCTTTGAGACATTTCCTGCGTTTACAGATCTCAGTTCACCTCTTGAGTTTAGGTGTTAATTTATATGGAAATCTGACATTTAATGTTTTAGGTGAACAAACAGTAACAACAAAATATTTTGTTCCTGAAAATGAGAAAAATTGAGCCAGCTGGTAACTTAAAAAAAGCAAAAAAGCTCAGAAATATGATGTTCAAAACCACAATACAATCCCAATAAAGTCAGTTTCCTTGAAAACAAACAAAAACAAAAAGAGCGCTGGGCCAATACATTTACACAGTTAATTCCCTACATCTACCATCTACTGTACACAACATTTAATATGAATCACCTTGAAAAGTCACTTCGTTTTCCGCTCGCTTGACTCTTTATATTTTATTTTGAAAGTTTTTAAACTGGCTTTCCGCTTTTAGTCTCGATAACCTGACACATCTTGTGTCTCCAGCAGCGTCTATATAACAAACAGCTCATGAATATCTATGTGCTGCTGCTACAACGTGACACAATGAAACACGCTTAAATAAAACAGCAGTGAATGAAAATAAAATTTAATCAATCAATCAAAAATAATGTTGGTTATTAAAAAATGTCAAATCCATTATTTGAGGACAGACACGTGGTACACATCATCACCGCGCCTGGAAGATCATAATTTTAAACTGAAGAGGTCGCCAGAGTCATAAAGAGTAGAAACAACAGTAGTATAATAAATTTATTTTTAAATACCTATTTTAATATAAGTGTGGGCTCACGTGCAGATAGAAAACTGTAAAACTAAAGAAGTTTGTTATTTGATGTGATGGAGGATTTTTGATTTATCTTTCACTTCTTTTGGATCTTTACCTTGCAAATACTTTATTATATACTTTTTGGTTTTGATGTTCATGTTTTTATTTTAGCAGAAAAATTATTGTATTAATAGTTGCAATTACACACAAACTGAGTATATTAATGTCCTTAAAGAGTTTAAAAAGTAGCTCCGGCAGTGATATGACTTTTTATCTCAAAAAGTTGATGAACTGTAGAAAACCTAAAGATTGAAATCATGAAACGCTTTAATGTGAAATGGTTTCTGGTGTTTCAGCCTCTCTGATAAAGAAAACAATGAAACAGGAGAATTTGTTCTCAGCAGCTGATTCATGTCATGTTCTCTTGAGAACCAGTGACCCAGAGAACCGACACCATAAAGCAGAGAAGCCTGAGTTGCAGTTTCATTCATTCCATCTGCCAAGAGGAGATTCAGATCGATGCAGAAGGGATCGTCCTGCAGAAGTAAGTCAGGCTCACGCTGTCCTGAGAGATTAACACCCACACGGCTGCAGCAGCATTACAGACCATAATTCAGCAGCTCTGTGACGGGTAACGACTGCCTGGAGTCACAATCCATCTTACTTGTTTGCAGCAGGAATGAACTTCTGAACAAACTGGGTGTGTGTTTTTACAGATCGAACATGTTGCCTTGTGTTTACAGGTCCTGATGAAGAAGCTCTGACAGCCCACACAACTTTATTCTACACAACTAAATGTACACTAACCTGACAACGAGTTACCTGTTCTCCTCAGGTGAAAAAAAACCAACCATGTAAACCTCAACAGGGAGTTCAGACTGTAGAAAAGCTTCATTTTAAAGTTATTAGCACAAAAAGCTGTGAAAAAAATGCTGTAAATTTAAACAGACTGAATTTATTTCAGGGATTTTTACAACAATATGAAAAACAAGAAGAAAATCCAGCTGCTTGGAAATAAAGAGGGAACAAATGATTCAGATGGAAGTTTGCTCAAAAACTGTGACATCTGGAATAAAACCAGCTGCTGACAGCGAAGAAACAACCAAACCAGCTGAAGTTCAACATCTGTGTGCTGGTTAAATATCTTCCAAAACACTGTGCAAAAATCTTAAGCCATTTTTGGTTTTTTTTTTCCAAGGATCCAGACTTTGTTGTCATCTTTTCTAGATCAATACGTCTTCAGACTGTCTGAAGGTGTTTCAAAGTTCTGCTTTGGTCCTCGTTTCGTGCTTTTAGCAAAAGTTAGATAACTGAATATGATACGACCAACGTTTCTTATTCACGATGAAGAATGTGTAATTTCACTGATTTTATTTGCATCTTTGAGATCTTTGTTTTGGTTTATCTAGAGATGAAAACAAATTCCTGAAAGTTGCCACAATTTAAAGGTTTTATGTTTCAGACCTTATCTTCTTTCAGCTTCACGTCTCTTCAGATTCTCTAGAAAGACAAAAAAACATCTCTGACACTTTGGATTTAGTTTTTCTATGTAACAGTGAAAGTTCTGTTCAGGATTTCTCTGTTTCCGTGTTTATAAAAGTCTTAATAAAAATACAAAAGAAGCTTCATGTTTGTGTTTTTCTGTTTAATCAACATTGAACCTGAAGTTGTTCCAAAATTAAACATATAAAAAGAAAACAACTATTTCTATTTTTGACAACTTTTCTGAAATGTATTTATTTTGCCAGGACCATAAAAAATAAAACTGTAAAACATTTAATTTCCCAAAGTATAAGGAGAAGTTTAAAAAAAAAGAAAAGAGGAAGTTGTTACTGGTGAATCCATCAAAGTCAGTTGTACATCGTCATGTGGAGCCACTGGAAACAAACAGAAAAACATTTAAACAACCTAAAATCAGCTCATTTCCAGTCTGAAGGTTGTTTTAATTCAATCATTTATGACAGTAAAAATACAAACATTTTAAGTTTAATTCATCTTACAGTTCCCTTGAAGAGGGAATATCCTCATTCAAACAGATGAAACAAGCTGATTTATTGTTGAAATCTGTGTGTTTTTGTTAAAAGGTGAAAATCCTGAGATTTCCTAAACAGAAGGAAAAAAAACTTTCTGGTCTTTGAAGCTTGTTTGTTGAACAGTTTGTCTTCATACCTGTCTGTAGCTGATGGTCACTGTTCCCAGTCCCATCATGTCGTACGCCTGAAATTTGTCTGCAAAAAATAAGATGATAAATGTTCAGTGACTAATTCAGACTCAGAAAAGGAGCTGATTAACGAGGAGGTTTCATTGATCTAGTAAAAGGTTGAGATGATTGACCAACCGGATCAGAACAACCACCTGAGAGCAGCTAAACCATCTCCAGTTAAAACCTTAAGTGCACATGCTGACTATAACCACAAGTAAGTTTGAGAATCCTGTGCAGCCTCCTTCATGTGAGAACAGGTGTGTACCTGGGCTCAGGTTAGAGTAAGAGTTCTCTTTAAAACCAGCTCTGAACTCATGGTGATATTTCATATTATATTATTTATATTTGTTTATGTTTCAGAAGTTCAAAAAACAAAAACAAATAAACATATTCAGGTCATACACTGAGTTAAAACAGCAGCTAATGTTCCAAAAAACTCTGAAAAACCTTCTACTGAAGAAATTCAACTCAAATTTAAAGGATTAAGGTATTTTAGTTCGATATTTGATGGTTCTGGATGTTTTAAACATCTTACTCATAAAGTTTTAATGGTTCTGTTTTGATTTAACCCGACCTGCAGAACCCAACCTAACTAACTCCCTCTGCGTGTCACCCTTCCTTACGGATCATGCTCTCCAGCTTCATCAGCAGATACAGGAAACCGGGGTAACTGATGGTCATGTCGGGTTCTGTGTATCTCAGTCCGACCAGCTGCATCACCAGCTCGTCCACCTTGATGCCTGCAGCAGACAGAAGAACTCAGGTGAGTTCCACACCTGTCAGCGATGATTAGACATTATTCAATAATAATCAGTTCCAGTAAAACAAGGAAGTAGGAGCACAATAAGACTTCCGCCTGTTCTAAAATAACAGAAGTACAAAAAACTGGAACTTGTTTCACTTCGGTAAAACTCTCAAACACGGAATAATCAATGTCAAGAAAATAAAAATAGATATTTTCACTTCTCTGATTTTATTCAGAAGAAATCTGAAAAACAGATTTTAAAAGATTTTGGAAACTGAGGATGTTTTTTAATCTATTTATTTCTGCTTTATTTCCTCTGGAGTCACTAGTTCCTCTAAGTAAACACCATCCACATGAATAATATCTTTACAGAGTCTCCAACCACATCGGTTATAGAAAAATCAAAACCACACTTCCTGTTTGCTGACATGTTGTATTTTTGGGGACAAATTTGTAGACGGGCTAATTACAACAAAACGTATCCAAAAAGATTTGAACATCCAGCAGCTGAACGACACGTCCACACCTGAAACACCTTCATTTAGGACAATGTCCTCTTCATTTAAATGTAAGGGGCGGGGCTTAAATCCTATGTTGCAGGTTCGTCCCCGTCAGGCTTCAACTTCTGCATTACGTTTACGCTTCGAGATTTTAATCATGTGGATGATAAAAAAAGAAAAGCAACAGATTAAGTGAATCTGTGTGTTTTGTCGCCCCCTGGTGGCCCAATCACGGTGCAAAAACTCAGTCACTAATCAAATATTTCTGATCAAAACTGATTTTCTGTATTTGTTTTAGTTGCTTGATGCTTTACCTGCTGCCTTTAGAGCCGGTTGGACCTCTTGGTACTCAAGACGCTGAGTTTTATTCTTGTCAAACACCAGGAAGATGTCCTGAAGAGAGATCAATCACACTAAACGCTACACTTTCATCCTGTCTTCTTATAGTCAAATGAAGCTTTTCTATAAAAGTTACTTTATTTTGATGGATACAGACACAAGTACATTTTTCTACCATCTGATCTGAACACATTAAGATGTTTTGTTGTTGTGGGTGATGCTTGTGTTGCTACTCGTACCGTCCACCTTCTGATTTTGTCCCACAGAGTTTGGAACTCAGGCCAGTTCAGCTGAGCGATGCCTTGGCTCTGGAGAAAATCCTACAGTTAAGAAATTCTAACATAAAAACATTCCGACAGTCCATGAACGCAGCACAGAGTTGGTTCAGCACAGGGTTCAGTGTGAGTGTGTGTTGTGTTAAAATATTCTTGAACCAGATACAGAAACACAGAACACCAACACATCTGCACCTGTCCAGGTTCAGTCAGAGTTAAGCGCCTCAGTCAAGTCATTTGTTTTCTCATAGCAACCAAGTCTCCTGATCCTTGTCTGTTGTTTTTTTGTTTGTTTCTGACTCATGGATTTTGGGAACTTGGATTCTGATTACTGCCACAGAGAATAAAAAGATTACCTGTGTTGTCTTGAACTCAGAGTGTGTTTGGATTTATCCTCTGCCCCAGGAGAGGATCTAGTCATTGTCCTGCTGTGGTTTTGCTTCCCACTTAATAAATATATTAAAATGCTTTTTGTCTCGTGTCTGCTGCCTTCAAGTCCAGCCTCTGAACGGAAATGCTGCAGTTTATTTAATGTACTGCTGAAGTTATTTGCATGTTATATTGCATATGTTGACTTAAACACTTGTGTTTATGATGAAAATATTTTGGCTATAAACACATTAAGTTTACAGTTTTTAATTTAAATGCATCCTGCAAAGTTCTTCCCGTTTTGTTGGATCAGGTATTCAAACCAAGTCCAAGATTTTAAACTACAAACTGAGTTTTACAGCTTTATGATAAAATCTAAAGAAGAAAAATCCTCATTTTATTTTCCTCTGATCTTTTTTTAAGGATACGTCCATCAGGACCACCAGACTCTTGCAGTGTTCCAGAGACAAGAACTTCTCACTTCCAGCCAGTACTGAACCCAACAGAGAGAGACGTCAGAGGGGACTCTAACAGGAAATTGTTTTATTATGAAAAAAAAAAAAAAATTCTGATTGTTCTCGTGTGTGAAAATCTGTGCAGCAAACTGACATGTATGTTTAGATAATGACAGTGTTTCAGGAAGCCCCACCTCCTTTGTTTCATTAACCAAAGTGTGAAATGATTCCTGTTTGAATCTAAACAAACAAACTGAAACAAACATGAGAAACAGATGAAGACGTTACTGACCTCCCTGTCGTATGGCCTCAGTCAGAAGTTTGTAGAGGTGCAGCGGTCTGCAATATCCTTTCTGATGACACACACATGCACATATGCAAGCACGCACACACACACCTCTTCATATATCTGTTCTCCTTCCAGCTTGTGATTTCAACCAGTTATTACTCATGATTTGTAGTTTTAGCCCGTTCGAAGCTGCAGGAATGTTCTTCCATGAATTACAGGTAAATCTCACCTTGTTGCTGTGCTTCATGAAGAGATTTCTGATGGATTTCGGAGAAGGAAGAGCAGCTTCATGAGGAAATGAAGGCTGCAGAGGGTAAAAATACCACTTTTGTTTTAAAAAGTCTCTCAGATTAAACACAAATATGTTATTAAAATGCATGTTAACTTTTATTTTAGTCAATTTTATTAAACATATTCATTGATTCAATTAATTAATAAATCCAGTTTTTGTACCTCTGTTACTGAAGAAGCATCTTGAGTTGCTGGTCTGTGAGCTGGACTGGAAATAAGTCACCATATTTACAAAAACAAATCAAGATCAGAAGGACTTCAGTTATCAGTTATCATCCCAGCTGTATTAAACTAAACATCTGTCACACTAACACCTGACTCACGTGGCTTTGTTGCCATCTTCGGTCAGAATCCGCAGGAGGAACTCTCCCTGCTGATTGTACTCCGCTGTGGACGGGATGATGATGTAACGACCTGGAGGAAACGAGTTACGTAGAACCACCTCTCGTCGTGAGGAGTACTGATGGCTGAGGACTGGATGGTACACAATGAGGTCCTGAGGTGACAGGTGTGTGTTCTGAGGATGAGCCTGGTGAGGGAGAAAAAACACAGAGTTTATATGTGTGTATTGGGTACATGTATGTATTGGTACATGTTTGGTATATGTGTACCGGGTATATGTGCAGGCCGATGTTGAGGTGAATGCCTCTGCGTCTCTGATACTTCTGCATCAGAGCCAGAATAAAGGAGCAGGTCCTCTGACTGCTGTCGGGGTTCTGGTCCACTTCTGACAGGACGAAGAGGAACTGAGGGTTCTGCCAGAACCAGCCTGGACAAAAAAAACACATTTTATCTGAAATGTATTCAACAGATTGCAAAAACCTTAAAGTTAAACTCAAACTAAAACTTCCGCATGTGTGTTTGAGTTTTAGAAGTTTGAACTGTGTTCAGTCTGCAGCAGCTGCCAAACAGCAGAATCTGTGTTGTTCCTGTAACTCTGTCAACAGAAGCTTTTATCTGAGAGGATCTATTTAGAATGAAGGTTAGATTATTAGACCACGCCCTCCCAGACAGACTGATGGAGTACAAAAAAACTAGTCCAAACTTAAAACACTTAACAGACATAAAACAAATATTACACACACACACACACACTGGTTCCTCCCTCAGATTAAATGGACAGTTTTACCGCTCTGAGGAGACCCTCCTGCTGAGATGTTTGGTACCCAGGTCCCGTGGTGCATGATGCAGCTCCACGGCTGCACGTTGGAGTCAGGCTCATTCAGACCGTCTGTCAGGTGACACACCTCCGCCACGTCAAAGTGCAGCTTGAAGTCTGACACCGACATCCTGGTTAAAGCAGAAACAGTGAGTTTCTGCTGCTACATGCACTGACTGATCTTCACACCTCTGCAGAACTCAATGTGTTTTTGGGTGAATGTCAGAGAAAACAGAAGCACGTCATGTTTTGTGACGGTCTAAGGCCAGAACCCTCACCAGAACTCTCCGTCCTCCCGCTGGACTCGGCCGAGTCGTTTCTGCTCCTCGACACTCACGGTCTGCCACTCTGGACTGAAACAAGAAACAATTTCTCTGATTCTTTACAATCGCAAATATTATTACCACAGTTTCACTTTAACGTTCTGTTAATATTAAATATGTTTCTTTGGTTTGTTGTTCATGGTTATTTTACCAGATTTTTAACAATGTTTTCTAGTTTCTTTCTCATATAGATTTATCTGTACATGTTTTGGAAATTTTCATTTTTTTCCAATAAAATTATTTTGTGGATTTAGAATTTCAGTATGATGTTAACAAGTGGGTGGAGTCAAATACATGCTACATGTAGGAATTGTCTTGTTGAATTATTATAACATAATTAAATAATAAGATAAAAGACGTAACGACCAACATATAACAATTATTATAACTTTGATGTTTTCTTATTTTTCTTTAGAAACATTTTTCTTAAATGATTGAAACATAAATAAAAGTAATCACGTTAAAGTGCACCGACCCTCGTAAGTCACTCCAGGGTCCAATCCACTCTGTGTTGCCCCAAGGATTGAAGATTCGCACTAAATCTACAATCCCGTGAGTCGTCATCACCTGACATGAAAACATGAACGCGGTCATTAAATCATCTTAAATCATCATATTTACACAGAAACTCAATGTTTCCCCTCAAAAACACGACAGAAGTGGATCTCGTTCTTCCCACAAGTCTGACTTAAAATCTGAGTTGAATTAGTTCATGTACAGTTACCTTCTCGACTGCTGTCAGTGAATAGGCGTGTCTGAACATGATCCCCAGTTCATTCATCTGTTCCAGAGGACCCTGAAGTGAAAGGAAACACCCACCAGAGTCAGGAAAGAAAACATGACAGACTCGTTATTTATCCCACAGATCAAACCATCACTTCACCTGGTTGTTAGCACAGTTTATGAGCGCTCCTCTGGACAGCAGGTGTCCAAAAAGGTCCACCAGGTTCCTAGTTGAGGAGACATTAAAAACCTCAGTCACTCCACCTGTTATGTCCACCATGGCTTCATGAGGGAAACCCATTTCCAGAGCTCTGTAGCCTCCTTTCAGCCTGGGAACAACACACACACACACACACACACACACACACACACATACAGAGAGAGAGAGAGCAACCGTGTAAACAAAACATAAGGATGGAGACTCTGTTTCCTGCCACATATTAACAAACTGCTCCTTTGAAATGAAACGAGAGAAACAAAATTCTGAATTTCTAAATTCACATTAAAACAAATGGACATCTTAAAAACATTTATCTTTTCTTTTATTTCATCTTGTTTTGTTTCATTTTAATTTATAAACTTGTTTAACTTCATTATGATCTTGTTTTCGGCTCATTTGAAGGATAAACTCACACACAGATAGATTCTTACTTGGCGTAGGCCTTCTCCAGCAGTGAACTCCAGAACTCGTTTCTTTCAGGTGAACTCAGGTAGATCAGTCGGTCTCCCTGCGTCGGCAGTAAGTCATCGATCCTCACCTCCTCCCACTGCCCGTACTGCCAGAACTTCACACACACAACAAAGTTTAATCTCATAAAAAAAAATGTCCCTTGACTCTGTCATCAAATAGCAAATGAAATTTATCAGAATGTTTCAAATAAAAAAATGAAAATGTCTCGTGTTTTAGCAGGTATGTACTCTGAAGATGAAGCTGCCGTTGTAGCCGTCCTGGAAGCTTTGATTGAGAGGAACAACCTTCTTAAGGAGCGATGGATGCAGCGCCAGAGAAGATATAGCAGAGAGCACCCAGCAGTCACCTGCAGAGGACAGGTGGCGTTAACATCTGGGGTTAAACTCCATGTGGGGTGGGTAGGCGGAGCCTGCAGGTATTATTTTATCAGACTTTTTACAAAGTTCTAATGTTTTGCTCTGAAGCAGTTGACCTGCTTGTTTGAGGTGTCTGTAAAACTCACGTACTGAGTTTTCCCTGGCAGATGTCGAGTCTGGAAGCTCCATTAAAGATGAAGTGAGGTGAAGAACAGAGTTCCTGGAGACAGAAGAGAGTTCCCAGATCAGGTGAGCCGAAGAAAAGGAAACAGTCAGCACATAAAGAACATGTTTACACAACACGTTACAGAACAACCAGTCAGTTCAGTGTTTGCTTTCAGCTTTGACACTGTAAGCTGGTCTCAGATCACCTTCTGTCTTTATGAAACTGGGTGACACGGGAAATGTTCTGGTCACAAGTCTGGACCTGAGGACTCGACTCTCATGTGTTTTTGCCTGAAGGTTTTGTTGGGTTTAAAGATCACTGGGATTTTGTGTTTGAATAAAGTTTTTCAGACACTCCTGCTTCGTATGGCATGACGATCTTTTTGTACTCGTTATCTTTTTCTTCGTTTTTTTGAACCTGTTATTTCCCAGAGTTCCTTGATGATGTAACAAAGGCCCAGTTTGGGTCTCTGCAGGTTTGGAGAACGTTCTCGTTTTCTTTGTCTTGTTGGGGATATTTTCAGCCTGATGGTTGAAGGTTCTGATGACAGATAGTTTGTGCTCCAGTGGATGAGTTTCCTATGAAAACATATGCAGAGACCATCTGCAGCTCCTGAGGTCCAGATGATCCAACCACCAGTCCAGACTCTGCAGTCCATCTACTACATCTAAAGGACAGAGGACAGTCTTTTGATGACAGCATTGTCCACATAAAGATCGATGGTTTGAAAGAGGATTAAAATAAATCGTCTTTGTTAAAAGCAGAAAGACCGTCTTTAAACAAAGGAGGAGCTTCTAGTTTCAGCTCTCTGACTCTGATCAGCTGACAGTTTCATAACAGTTCACACCTTCAGACGTGACCAAAATGTCTCACATACAAACTAACCTTCCTCAGGAGGAAGACGAGCAGGTGATCTGAGACCAGCTCACTTATTAGAGCTGAAACGCTGCTCTTCATGTTCCGAACTGATGAAGCTACTCGGACCAGAACAAGAACTAAAAGTCTGGCGGACTTTTATAACTAACACCTGGATGACTGAGATGAGCTAAAAAACTTTGAGAAAAGAGTTAAATAGCTTTTTAAAATTTTGATCATTAATAGTTAAAAGAATAAACAGTGAGTTTTTGTGTGTCGAGAGATCAAAAAGTTTTTTATATTTAGAATAAAAAGTGCGGCTGTATGTGTAAAGGTACATCCTGTCTGCTGTTTTCAGCAGCTTCAATCAAAGTTAATCCTTTTGACGTCAAACGTTTTAAACCAAAGTGACAGGCTTTATATCTCTAAATTACTCAGCTGAAGTCGCTCCAAAACTCTGCTGCCTGAAATGTTTCAGATAATCTGACCTCAAAGATCACCGTCAGGTTTAAACAGGTTCTGATTCAGAGCTTCAAAGAAAGAGTCTTATTTAAGAATCTGATTCTGCAAACACGATTCCAGTAATTTAACAATATAAGAACAAAGAAACATGCAGATGTTGAAGGTTCTCAAACTAACAGGAAATCAGTCTCGTTTGGACTTGTTTATAAGGATTTGAAAACTTTTAGATTCAGTTCTGCTGTAAATCCTTTTTAGCACTAAAATGTTTTCTTTTGTCTTCATTTTTAAAGACACATAGTACAAATGTTTTTGCAAATATGAGTGAACTGAGAAAGAATCAGAAAGCAGCTAAAGTCCAAAGTAGAATTTAGAAAGTCTGAAGAATTTTAAATTAAATGAGCTACAAAGACTCACGAGACAGTTTGACTTCCTGTAAGAAAAATAAAAAAATTTATAAATAAAGACTGAATCCAGATCTTATTCCTGGATCAGTTCAGGAAGAAGGTGGTTCTGCTCAGGACGAGGGTTCTGATTCTGTATCAGGGTTTTTGTACTGATACGGTTCAGTTTGTCTCACTTTTACAGCTTATAATCATCAGCACAGTTTTATTTTATAATCTGTTCTTTTAGAATAAATTCCACCAACATTTCGCTGCTAAAGAAAACAGACGTTGTTCACCTCAAAGACACGATCAATATGATTGAACAAGAAGCAGGACTGAAGACCCTGCAGCCCATCAGGTGTAAACGCTGCAGGTGTCTGATCAGTGCCGTGCACGTGGAGCGTAAAGATCTTCATTTCATTTGTCAGGCGGGTTTTTAATCACGTCAGACTGAATTAACAGGATGTGAAGCAGCTTAACAAAAGCCTTGTGTTCACATGATGTGAGACTTCATCAGTAATCAGCGTTTTGCATGAACAGGTAACAGACTGGACTCGGTTCCTTTAGTTTGCATGAACTTTTTTTATTTGTTCATTTACTTCCAGGAACAAAAGGGAGATTCTGAGAGAAGAAACTGAAACATGCAGCTTCGTTTGGGAATTTAGATTCTGAGTCTGATCTGCTTTTTTTATTTCATCATGATAAAGTCTAAATCCATCCTGAGGGCCTCCGTGACTCTCTCTGTTTTTATTATAAAACATATAATTAACTTTATATTTATTTAAACTCCAAGTAATTCAAGTGTAAAACAGCTGGTTCACATCTGTCTCAGTGATGAAGTCAGTAAGGCCAGAAATCTGAGGAGGTTACTGGGTTTCATGAGGCTGTTCTGTCTGTTCTCGTGTAAATCTGCTTCTTGTTGCCTAAATGTCACTCAATCATTATAAATGCTTCTTCCTGTTCAGGGTCATGGGGAGCCAGAGCCTCCAGGGACCATCGGGTGAGGGGCGGGGTCACACCTGGACAGGTCACACACACACTTACAGCCAGGGTTACCAATTAACCTCCAGCATGTTTACCTCCATCAGGTAACATATTTAATACATCTGCACTGTCCACTTTTAAAAACCTACTTCTTTTAGTTTAGCGTTCAGATCAACAGGACAGCTTTTAACGGATATTTCTGAGTCTCTGTTGTATAATTGTTATTATTTTTATCCAGTGTAAAGCATTTTGGTCAAGTTTTATTGTTGTAAAGTGTTGTATAAATGATACAGGTGCGTTGGTGTTGGTGTGAATCCCGATCTGGAGGGACTGAGATGTTTGAGGTCTGCGCTCTCTGAGTGCTTTTCTAGTTTTGGTATGTGGGAGGAAGCCGGAGAAAACCCCCACGTGCACAGACAGAACATGCAAACTCCACACCTGGTTTTGAACTCAGGACCTTCTTGCTGCAAGGTAAGCGGTGCTGCCCACTGTTCCACCGTGCAGTCCGTTTTTAGAGTCTTGTACTGAAATGTTTGCGTGGTGTAGGTATGTAGTCAAGTCTCAACATGTTTAATGTCTGTAAACTGCTTAGAAAAAGTTTTTTTAAGGGTGCAGTATTTTATAATAAAGTCACAAATTACATGTTGATTACAACATCATAAACGCAGCTTTACCTCAATCTAATGAAAAAATACTGATTTTACATGAATAAAACCCTTTAAAGATGCAGTTTAACTGTTTCCTGACCACATTCTGCCACTAAAAGTAAAACGTTGGAGTAAAACGTTTACCTTGTTTTACTTCTAGACTTTTAAAAATAAAAACTCACTCATTTCTTTTCTGCTTGTTTCATCCTGCTTCGAGCCACAGAAATCCCAAATCTGCAGCTGAGTGTTTAAATGAGTGTAAAAGGCCTCGAGCTGCAGGTTTAACATGCAGAAACCAAGTTTTTTTTGTGAGAAGACTCGAGATGTTCATATAATATAAAACTTCTTGTTGAATTTAACTTTTAGAAGTTTCTGCAGGCTGCATGTTTCTGACCTGTTAGATTTCACCTGACGTTTCCAGCTGAAATGAACTACACCTGAATTAACTGAAATAAACATATTAAATTTGACTGTATTGAACATGAATCTGTCCTGAACAAACTGGGGAACATCTGGACTCAGCTGGATGGTATAAAACTAGAACAAACTGGGTGTTTAGAGTTTTTCTGTTACTGTAACTGAAAGAAAGCCGCTTGTGAATAATTAATAACCCAAATACAAGAAGTAAAACATTAACCTTTTCAAAGTGAAACTTCCTGATGAGTGTGTAATGAAGATAATTTGTTCTTTGCTTTCGGATTAAAAGTATCTTTAATAAGACCTGGTCCTGTGAGTGCTGGATTGAAGTTAAATCCAGATTAGAAGCTTCTCTCCACATTTTTTATCACAGACATTAAATTCTAAACTCTTCCTGGTGGACCAGATGAAACAGATTCTGGTTCTCTGGGTGGTTCTAACAGAACCTTACAGTTTACTTTGTGTGTGTAACGTATTTAAACCTCTTCTGCTTCCTGGTCTCCACAATCTGCCCTCTGGTTTACCTTAGGTCGCTTCCACTTGACCCCAGACTGCATCTCCAGCTCGCCCACCGGGAAGTGGATGTCGACGAACAGTCCGTCCCGGCCCAGCGCGCTCACGTCCCCGCTCTGAGAGAGCACGTCCGCGGACAGCAGGTCCGCGAGCCACCGGCGGGACTGGGAGCCCATAAGCTCGTCCGAGCAGACCGAGTCCACATCATCGGAGTCCGGCGGGGGGAGGGAGCCTTCAGACAGAATCCGCGACCTGACCGTGTCAGACATGAGTTTAGATTTACCTGAGTTTCAAACTCCAGCAGGTAGCTAATCCGGAGGACACGCCCTCTGGGAAACCGCTCACCTTTACTGAAGGTGTGGCTTCTGCTACCTGATCTCAGACAACGACTTTCTGAGTTTTAATACTTACTGAATCTTTTAGCCCGAAAATAATTGAAGCCACTTGTGGATTGTGATAAAGCAGAAAGATTTCCAGTTTCAGATTAAACTCGGAATCATCCAGATTAAAATCTCCCAGGATTAACTGGTTTGATCTGCAGACACCAAAAACATTTACACTCATATCTGGTTCTTTACTGCTGCCTGTCACGAGGCTTTTAACATAAAAATCACATTTGATCACAGACGAGGTGATTTTCTTCTCCTTCAGATCCTGATCTTTTTTTTAGACCTGATACTTTTTTGTTCCTCCACCTTTCTCAAACATTTAACTTTCTCTGAGTTGAACCAGAGACGAGTAGAATAAATATACCAAAGAGTTTTAACTAATAAATCTGCTTGACATTTAAACGGCACAATGTTTTCCCCAACTTTCATATTTTTAATAAAAAAAACAAGTTTAAACGTGATTTTGTTTCTGAACTGGTAACAAACTAAAACCGGTTCCAAATGTAAGAGTTTAATCCCAGAACTGAAACCAGATTTTTTCCATGTGCTGAGTGACTTTCTAAAATACGTCTGGATAAACTCTCCGCATCGTCACGTCGACAGTCATTTAATATTTTCTTCTAACTGTGAAGTTTCAGCTGAACTGAAGCTGGAATCAACCAACGCTTGAAACTACAGAGTGACATGAAGAACCAAACAGACGGGTTGATAATTTATTTTATTGAAAGAGCGATCATGAAAACTGATGAGTGTGTGTGTGTGTGGGGGGGTCACTGAGATGTGGCCATGATGCTTGAAACACCTGAAAAATAAAGACAGAAAATAAAAACAAGAACTTTTTTTTAGGAACTTCCTGTTTTTCTGACTTTTTTAATCCACTTCAGGTTTAAACCTGAAATGTTTTACACACATTTAAATTTTTTAAATGAAAGTGAATCTGACGTGTGATTTTTATGTGATTTTATTACTTCATCTCAATAAATATTATATCTGTACCTCGTGGAAAATTTCCCACATAAATCTGGATACACATTAAGCCTCAAACTTTCATCTTTACAGAACGTTGCTGCACAATTCCAACATTTTTTGTGAAACTGGAAGTGATAAAGTGCAGGAACAAGAACATAAATAAAGCTATACAAACCATTGCAGCTAATGCTGAACCAGATCAGGACTCTGTTGTTTGTTACTGAACAAGACCTCAGAGAAGAGACTGAGTACGGAGGACAAGTTTGGACACGTTTTGGACGCACAGCCGTACATTTTGAGCTGAAATCGGTTTTGCAGCTCAAACGCAGTCAGTCTCAGTGTCATGGAGTTATTAATGTGGATTCATGAGTATTTCAGGCTCCACGTTGCCACAGAGCGGTGGAATGGGGAATGGCATGTGTGACAAGCCAGCGGTAGGCGGGCTCGATGAACAGCTGATCTGATGAGGACAGTTGTGGGGAGATGTAACAGCAGCTTGTGTTGTGGTCCTTGTGTGTTTGTGTGGTGACAAAAGTGACGCGTCCTCATTCAGCAGCTTGATGTTTGGTCCTTTCTAAAGTCTTTTATTTCTGTGTGAGTGATTCTCTGATTCTGATTTAGGGAAATACATTAATGAAGCAGTGCTGCTGCAGCCAGCTGATATACAGTGTTTTACTGTTTGATCAATAAAAACAGAAGCTCGCAAACGCTTTTAAATGTCCATGTAAGATGTAAACAAAGAGTTGCGTTCCTACATTTCATCACTTCCTGTTTCAAATAGAGACTGAAGCTCATAAAAACCTTCATACTTCTTAGAAATGTCAAAAACACAAATCTGCAGCACGTTTCATTAAACAGTTAAAAATGATTTTAGATGTTTTATTGAGACCTGAACGTCTCAGAGACACTTTTAAAACTTCTGATTTAATGTCATTAAACACCAGATGATTAAACACTCTGTAGGTCTCGGATCACCTGGTTTGACTTTCAGAAACACAAACCGAACCCGCCTCCCTCAACACTCACTCTCAAAGTCGATCTTCTCCACGATGTTCTTGGGCTTGATGCTCTCCTCCTGGTTATAGATGAAGATCTGTCCATCCTCGTTCTCCGTCCAGCCGTATTTATTCATCCACCCCTTCAGCTGTGTGTCTGCACAAACAGGAAACAGGTTCAGATGCCATCGATAGTTCTGACAGACCCTCAGAGTTTTAGACTGTGACAAAGGCACTGCAGCCTTCACCAAATCATCCACATACACACGGAGAAAAAGCTGCTTGTATCAAAACTTTAAGAGAAACTCTGTCTCCTGGAAACAGGTTTTACATGAGAGCTGGAACCTAAGGAGCCCTTTTCCTGCTGAGGACATCGAAACAAAACGGATCAGCAACGTCAAAGTTTTAAAGCAGAGAGAAAATGTTCCACCTGTTTCACATAATGACAGAACAGCCCTTTTAACCAATCAGTGTCAGCATTCTCACCCAGTGGGTCTCCGAGCATCTCCCCGAGTAATCGGCGCTCGATGGTCTGGTAGGTGATCCCCACAACGTGGCAGATAACTGAGACAGAATGATCGAACATGTTAATCAGTCAGTCTGTTGAGTTACTGTGTTTTACTGATGAAAACGATACTCACACTTACGAACCGAGTCCTCAAAACCAGTGATGCCATCGATAAGTTCTCTGTTCTCCTCAAGACTCGTCTGGCAGGAAAACAAAAAGCAGTCAGGAAATGATCCAGAACATCCCAGACTGCATCCCAGTCCTGCACTGTGTTACTGATCTTAGCTTGATCAAATTTCTTTAATCTATAAATCGGATTTTGTTTGTTCAGATAAAGTTACTCCTGAAATGTATTTTTTTGTCACTTTGGGACTTAATGAATAAAAACGAGCAGCTACCGTGTGTCTGCTCGTGTTTCTGTGAGTCTCGTACCCAGAAGCTCTGGAAGTGGCAGGTCTCCAGCAGGTTCCCCAGGTACAGGATCTGTCTGATGGGACGTTCCTCCTGCTGCGACACTGTAGTCAAGGAAAGACCCCTCAACCCCACAACGACCCCCCCACTGAACAACTGAAAAATGGACCTTTATTCCTCAGACAGAGAAAGCACCAAAAGGATACGTGTGTCTGGTCGATCATGCACTTGCAGAGAGTAAAGTCGGTGTGTGGCAGATTGGTCAGGGCTTTCAGCAGAATCTGGGACGTCACCTGAGTCTGGAAGTATGCTGGATTGAACTGGTACCTGTGGGTTTGATGAACATAAAGACAGATCAGTCGTGTGGACCGAGACCAAACTCAAGATTCCTTCTTCTAACAGCAGCAAACAGCTTCTCAGACATAAACAGACAAGTCATGCAGTATTAAGGAAGAATAAGCTGCTTCCTGTCTGGACTAAGAGATTCACACCTGCAGTGTTTTCTATTAAAAGACTCTCTGATATTACTTCACTTCAGATGTTATTAGCCCCGGTGGTGCGTTCAGGTGTTTGACTCACAGCTTTAGCACGGCCAGATTTGCCTCCAGGTCATAAGCGTTTTCTCTCGCTTGTGTCTCGATATAGCGCTCCAGTGTTGTGAGGTTTTCAGGGTTATACCTGTGAAGATGAAGGAAGAACAGCTTTAAATTTTTTTTCACAGGGCTGGAAAACCACGTACAGCAGAAACAGAACATGACAATGAAGCTGACACTACAGACAAAATCCAAGAATATTCTGTGTTTAAACATAAACATCACCTGGAAAATAAAACCGGAGGCAGATTTTAGTTCAGAACTTTAGTTGTTACTGGGTTTTTGTCCCGTGTTTTTTTTTGTAATTTATATCAGATTGTTTTGTTTTTATTTGGTGACATTAAGGGTCACATATTGAATATGCCCATATGGACATTTATAGTTTTTTTTAAATGAACTTTATACTTTACACGCGGAACATCAACTCAGATCATGCTCAGCAGGAACGTTTAAGCCAAGAATATCAGCAAATAGCCACCGTCTAAAGCTCAGAATATGTAGTAACATACACGTGATAACATATAAAACATACATAAAATCCTAAATCTTTACTGAATCAAACTCGGATACACTAGTGTGTTAAATCTACTGTTGATAAATGTTATTAAGTCATTCGTTCAGTCTGGTGTTAGCAAACATGCTAGGCTATCGTTAGCTCAAACACATCGGTTCCTTATTCTCATTAATCGATACCTATCGATCCCTCGTAGGAGCTTCCCAACGTTTGCCCTCATCTGCTCGAAAGATGACGCCATTTGGTCCAAACCTTCACTGAATTATTTCAGGGAAAGACGATTTTGATTCACACGTGGGCTACAAAGCAGAAAATACAGAGAATCGGAGGGAGAAAAGGGTCGGACCGGAAACAACCCGGACCGGAAGTGTGTTGTAACTGTTGATGCTTCGCTTTCACTCACTCAAGTACGCCTCTCTACTCTCTAATGATGAAAATAACAAATCAAAATGTTTTATTCTTATTTATTCGAAGTATTAAAATTTAGGTCACATTTTCCACATGGGTCCTGGTTTATGTAATTTTCATGCGAGTTTTAAGAAAATGATCAATTTGATGTTTGTTAATATTATTCAGACAAAACAAGCAGTCGGTCAATAAATGGTTTTAGTTTTCTGTCTAAATAATAATAACAAACATCAAATTGATCAAGTTTACAGAAACCCAGACCTCCCTCATCCCAGTGATGCTTCAGCTTTTCCTGTACAATTCTGAGACGTTCTCAGGCCAGAGAGGATGTGTAAGACCTTCAGTGCAGCAGCTCCAATCCGTTGCTTCATCTACTGCTTCATCCTGTGTCACTCAATCATAAACAAGACGCTAAGATACTGCAACTCCACTTAATGCAAAGACTCACTGCGAACCTGAAGGAACATTCCACTAGAAAAAGGTGAAAATGACAAGAACCTCAGATTCTGAGGATCCAGGCTTCTTCACACTCAGCTGTGAATCACCCAGATGCTCGCTGAAGGTTCAAACACACCAGCAGAACCACATCATCTGCAGTACAGAACCGAACATATTGACTGAAACGCTGAGTGATGATGTAGGTGTTTGGCCATGTGTCATTTTACAAACACAGATACTTTATAGTAATTTACTTTACAAAAAAATAGATTATCATTATGTTAAAATGGAAAAGATGGCTACACTTCAAAGACATGTACTCAGAAGACAAACTAGTCCTACGTAGCTTACTTTAGTTGAGCCGTTTATCATTCGACAATGAGAGGAGGGTGGTGCACCGTTCCTGGAGGTAATGCAATACCAGGTCGATGCGTGGAGTGGACGGAGCAAGCCCCTATTCCATCTCCCTATTCCAAAAATCAATTTAATATATGGTCCCCGGGTAGGGGACGTATCAGATATTAAACTGATAAGAACAGATACTACACTTGATCTTAGCCAAAAGGCCGAGAAGCGATACCACATAGAAGTAAGAGGAAGGATACTGATTCTCCCCACCGTCAGTCTAACTCACGGTTCACAAAGTCACGGACATCCAGTTGTGAACTGTAACATAAAGTTTAACAGCATTAACAGCAGACATTATAATATTTATGTCGTATAAAAGTTCTGAAACCGTTAAATCAACGTTTGAAACGAAACGTATTCGTGGTTTCCTGGACACGTGGTACAACAGGGTCCAATAGAAAACAGACTCGCACAATCAGCAAAAATGAAAGATATTTCGATACATGCTTAAAAATTCACGTTGTTTTGGTAAAAATGTTTTTACCAGAATCCAGTTTTAGTTAGTAAATACTAATTAACTTATCAAAATGTCGTAAATTTTACTTAAAACTATTAATATATTTCTGCAGCGATCTCTAGCGGCGAGATGATTAATTACACACTCCAGATTTAGTTACACAAAACTCGGAAATTAATACCGCATTTAATGTTTCAAGAGATTTGATTATTTAAATTTCTATATTCTGGAGAGCATTATTTTCGTGAGAATTTCAATGTTAATTATTTTAAAATATGGGATGACTAAAGACTTTAAAATATAGTGCTGAAGATAATGTTTTCTTCAGCTCCAGTCAAAATGTTTTTATCATTTCAGTCTGACACGAAAAAACAAAAATCTTTAACCAGACTGTTCAGCTTTAGTTTCAGCTTTGTGTAACTTTGCATATGCGAGAACTTCCTGTTTAACACGTTTTGTCAGGTGTGTCTATTAACTCCGAACACAGCTTGATTTCAGTTCCTGACAGTGTTTATGTTACAGCAGAAGAAGCTGATTTTGTTCCATGAGTGTCTTCATGAATGTCTTCCTTGAGGTGTGTCTTTGTCATGCTCAGGCTCGGCGCATGTTTGCTCAGGATTCACTGGCTCAACCTGTCTGGTAGGTGTGTGCAGGCCGACTCTGACATGCGCAGGTATGAGGTGAAATCCTCCACAGTCTTGAGTGAGGTGGGACTTTCAAGATCACGCTCGGGTTTCTAAAGTTTCTTCTTTAGGACCCGCAGCTCTCTCACTCTAAGACCAGAAACAAGGACAGAGGAAGAGAAAAGTCCGAGGAAGAGGAGAGAAGGATGAAGATGAGGAAAAGGCTCCGGATTGTGAAATAACCTGGAGGAGATTCTTCGACGTCGGTTCGACAGATGGATCTGCGATTCTAATGAGGCATTTCAGGCTCTGGAATGTTAAAGATGTTGCTGTGTTTCTCAGCATCACTCTGAACATGTGTCACTTAGGTAAGCTTTTCAGCATACACGTTAGAACTATAAGAGTCCAATTTACTGGGGGACTGGAGAGGAAACTGGGACAGAAGACCGGATATTTTCTAAATATGGAAGAGTTAAACACTTTTTACAGCTGTTAAACCACCAGGCTGCCCTGAAGTAGTCCGAGTTAAAACTCAAAATAAGCTCAAAGGTTGCAGAAAACACCAGAAACATGAATAACAGAGTAAATACAAAAAACTACTAATTTCTAAGTTTTGAAGACGACTGAACAGATTTTTTTCCAAACAGAACTTCTTGAAGGAATCTATAAAGTTGAATGATGAAGGTTTTGTCTGTCAGTCATCAGAAATTCTTTTCCTATGTTTCATTTAACAAACACTTTACCAGCAGAACCAGATCACCAACTAACTTTCATGTTTACTGATGGCCGTGTTGGTCCAATATGTTATTTACATTTTGCAGCTTGTTCCACAAGTTTCTTGCTGCAGTTACTGTTTCACTTGGTCAGAAAAACAAAAGGACTTGGACATTTCTGGTTGTTCAGGAAGTGAAATCTAAAGACTGAGTGTTTGTCTGTCAGTAACGCTGACTGACGGATCACCTGTAAAAATAAGGTGCTTTTCGTGAGGCTGTTTGGTGTCACATGCTGGCATGTTTCTGCTGTCTGATCAAAGAGAAGCTAATTAATTAGTTAGTTAATCTGTAGAACTTGTTTATTTTAAAGATGTGTGACATTCCGTTCTGATCCAGACCCACAGCTGAGACAGATTCTTCCATAAACTTACTGTATGTGATAAACTCAAAAATTATTTGACAAACAAAGATGTATTTTTTCTCTTTTCTAGTTGGAGCCATCTTGCTCAGTTCTTCCCAGAGGAACCTCATCAGGTCCGTGCAGGAGGACGTGTTCTTCTCAGTAAATGTTACTTGTATTGGAACCCCAACAATAAAATGGACCTTTATGTCAGGAGCAGTGAGCCGTGACATTGGGACTTGGCAGCAGGGGGGTAACATTAACATAACTGAGGACTACAGCAGCAGAGTGGAGGCCTGTGAGAATGGTTCTATGGGCCTGTTGGACCTGCGGCTGCAGGATTCTGGTTATTATGTAATCACAGTTGAAGACTTCACAGGAAGCAGTAAAGATCTCAGCTTTGTCCTGAAAGTAAATGGTGAGTTCATTTGGTCTTCTGAGTGTGTTTTATACTCACACTGCTGTGCACAAGTTTTAAACAGCTAATTTCTTATTATTTTGGTTCAAAACGTCCGACTTCATGATGCAAACAGAACCGATCCAGAACCTGAGAGGTGCATCAGCCTCCAGCTGATCAGATCCAGGTTCAGAACCTGAGAGGTGCATCAGCTGATCAGATCTCTGACTGCATCATGTAATAAAGTAAAAAAAACAAAACAATTAAAATTGATTCACTGATAAATTTATGAATTATTCCTGTCGACACAAAGCTCTTAATTTTCTGAGCTTTTTTATGACTGAATGATTGATGGGTAACGAGTCCCGTAGAACTGGAAGGTGCTGAACTTTAAATGATTCACAAATCAGCCAAAGTCCAAAGAAAACCTATGAAACACTCAGAAATCCTGAAGAACCTTGGACCAGGACTCTGCAGGTCTGTCTGGGTTCAGTTCTATTCTGTTTAATTAGAAACTGTATCAACCCCCGAGGAGAAGGAAGACAATAATTAAGTAGTATAAAAGTGGATTTAGATATATTTTCCATATTGCTTGGAACAAGTTCTCAGTTCTTGTTTGTACCTTTAAATAAAAGCAAATGCAGCAAACTGGATAAAAACGAACGTGATGAAGAACAAGCGTTGACTGGATAACTACTCAAAAATCAAACATGTCTCTAGATACATGAACAAAGTTGCTGACAGTAACTTTCATTTGTTCTGGTTTTACATTCTAATCCACAGCTGCTGTTTCAGACTGCACAGCTGATCCTTCCTCTCATGTTGAGTTTTCTCCTAAAAACTGCATCACAGTGAAAATCCTGGTTGTGATGGTCCCAGTCAGTCCTGCAGTGACCTGCTTGTTTTCTCTGTAAATTGTTCTTGAGTTGTGAAGAACATTCTGTATCTATTAGAGCAGGAAGGTCCAGAGAAGTGTCTGTTTACAGGCTGCAGGGTTGTGGTCCAGCGTGTGAAGGGTCTCCTGTGTTTCTGTCTTTAGAGGTGCTGTATGAGGATCTTCAGTACCTGTCTGTTACTGCCTTGGCCCTGATCTGTTTGGCTGCTCTTCTCATGCTGAGCATGTGGCTGCTACATAAGGCCTGCAGGAAAATAAAAGACTGGAGGCTCAGGAGACAGATGCCAGGTGAGGCAGGATCCAACTCCTGGACTGGAGTTTATACAGAACTTTTACCAGATTTTTAACAGGAAACAGATAAAATAGTTTTTAGAAAAATCGATTTTTTTATGAACATAACTGAACTGAGGCGGTTGTGTAACAACAGACTGACAGGAGACTTAAAGTTATCCATTTTATTCATGCACAGGTGTGTTGCGTACAAAGGTCGAGTTCTAAAACAACTGTTATATAAGTGCTTTAGATTTTCTATTGACTAAGTCTTTTATTTTTTCTGCAGCACACGATGAAACGGAGCTGCAGCCGTTTGACGGGTCTGGGAATCAGACCGAATACGAAAACCGTCCTGAGAATGTTGAAATGTGTTAGTGCAGCAACATACGGACCCGTTTTTAATCCTGCACCGTGTTTACATTTTGTACAGAATGTTCCTTTAAAGTCACTGCAAATGTTACTGGAATTATGTAAATATATCACTCACCACACTGAACACAACATCCTGTATTTATTGTACAAATAAACTGATTGTGTGATGTTACTGAAAACACAAAGTTGTTTGTCTGCAGAATCTTTTTGACCCGTGAACTGATAGAACCTCAGACATGTTTATATCTTACAGCAGACGGTTCAGAATCCAGTTCTTGTTCGATGTATTTTTACATTATTCTGAGACGAGGACACAAACAGAGACTCTGTTTTTATTGTGAACCTGTTTGGGGTTTAAACATCTTGATGCTTGTAAAACAGAAGCAGTATGTATTTCCTGTTTGAGCTGTGCAGATTTTATCCAGAGTTACAGTGATGAAGACAATCAGCAGATGAAGCTTCTTCTACGGACACGGAGTGAGCGCCGCCATGAGGAGCTCCATCTTGTAGACGAAGTTCCGTCCCTCCATCCGGCTCCACTGCACCTCTTTGTACGGCCCTCGCAGGTGGCTCCACTTCGCGTCCTGGATAACGTCACTTTTCGGCAGATCTTTCACTTGACTGCGAGAGAATTGGACCAAAACTTTGCAGCCGCTCTCCGGACTGTTACGCACTGACAAGAAACAGAAAAAAACTTCTTTATTAGTCAAAATCTGATTGAAACGAATAAAACTATTGAATTTCAGATCATTTAAACATGTTCAGTGTTAGTTTGTCAGGAGGTTGAAATGTTGACACGATACATTCCACACAGTCCTCTGTAGGGAGATTTCTTAATGATACTTCAGCTTGTACAAACCTGCTTGAAGTTCTTTCCACTATTCAAACAAAGAACTGCAGGAACAATCAGAACTTCTGTTTGGTAAAAAGAGTCAGCTAATACAAGCTAATATTGAATATTTGGGGATATTTTTACTCTTAGGTTCAGAGTTTAGAAGTAAATTTGCAAAGCAAAGAGCAAACAGAAGCATCTAAACTCTAACACGCACCGAGTCTGAACAAAACAATTTATTTAGTTCGATTTCTGCTTCGATCACTGTGCCGAGCTGCAACATGGACAACTTTCAGTGAAAATAATCAGCTGATGGAAAGTGATGAAGCTTAAATAAAGACAGTAAAAACGTTTTAACCCCGAGTCTTCAGCCCTGTGAGTAAACTCGATACAAAAACTCCATAAATCTTGTGCTTTTGGTTTATGTGAAGTGAACCGGTGAGAACAGGTGAAAAAGACGTGCTTCTACATGTTTGTCTTCTTTAGATGGCCAAAGTTAGGACCAGGCTTTCATCGGAGGGAACCGTCTCACCTGAGATGGCGTACTCTCCGTTGGGAGATGCGACGGTGATAGAAGAGGCGTTTCCGATGCTCTCCACTGGGCCGAGGCCGACGTGGTTACTGAAACTCAGCACGTGCCATCCCATCACTTTGGCCAGCTGCTGTACTGCATGCACCTGATGCTGCGACATCTGCACACAGGTGCATCGTCACACAAACAGCTTAGAGGTAAATCCAGCTTCCTCCACTAACTGTTGGAGAGGAAATGTGATACCTGTGAGAGCAGGAAGTCCTGCAGCTCCTGTTCTTGGTGCGACAGCGTGATGACACGTCCATCTCTGTGCACAACTCGGATTTGTTCCACACCGATGTTGAGCTGCAGCTGAATGGATCTAAACATAGAAACATGTTACACTTGTATTAAAATGATCACGAGAAGAATCAGATCATTGTTCTTTCTTTACTCGTACACTTACTTGCAGATCTGCTCGTAGCCATGTGAGGTGATGAGCACCTTCACACTGGACTCATAAACATCGTTGATATTGGACCAGTGAGCCTGGATCTGGGGGTCTTCAATACGGCTGGCTAAGCTGTCGATGGTTCGTGCAGTTCTATCAACCAAAAACACAAACTGTGCGGTGATGACGGGGTTCCGGACAGGACTTTGTCAAATATCACTCAAGAAGCTGGAATTCATCCACAACAGAGAGACTCGGGCTTTTATTCTAGTTTCTCGATAACAAATAATATAAAACTAGTTCCACATTTCCTACAACCGTTTACTAACATCCTAATCATATTTATAGTAAAAACCCGTTAACACTGCACATGAAACAATCCAACGTCTGACTGCTGCAGCTGTTACCTGCTCCGTAGGAAAATGTGTTTGCCCTGTTTGATAATCTTCTCCAGAAGTCCTTCACTCTGCTGCAGGCTGGAGATTTCAGCCTTGTCGTAGGCCATCGGCCCTGCAAGGCGAAGGCGTTTGTGTCCAAACGGGGCGCTGGCAGGATGCGGCATGACCACAGAACTCAGCTGCTGCTTGTGGAACTACAACACAAACAAAGATGAAAGATATGAATAACATGAGACTGTAGAAGTGACATGTCTGTCTGTCTGGATGGTTTACAGGTGCTGTTTTCCTTTGAATGGTTAGACTCAACACTAATTCAAATATGAGACAGAAAACCACTTGGTTGTCCGAGCAAAGTGTTTAATAAACCCTGTAAGTCTGAGATCTGCAGTAAAGAAGACGAGGTCACGATCCCCAGAACAACAACCTAAAACAAAAGCCAGAATCTGAGCTGAACTGCAGCATGAAACAGAAAACAGATTTTACCTCTCGGATCATTTGATGCAGATTGTGTTCCAGTACATAAAGATGATCGTCTGATTTGGGTTTTTCTGGAGAAGTACGATTGTTCTTCTTCTCTCCTGCTGAGTGGCAGAGTGAGATTGACAGCTGCAGACCTACAAGATCAAGAAAGATTCAAAGATAAAACAAAACAGAACAACAACAAAAACAAAATCACAAGCAACCAGATGTTTTCCAGGAATTTACCAGCTTAAAAAAATAATCTAGACAGATACAAATAAGTTACGTGTCAGACCTGGAAAGGGCTGCGAGATGATCTGATTCTTCACAACAATGTGAGGGATCTGGGATTTAATCTGAACAGCTTCTCTGGACAACTGAGCAAAGATTTCCTTACAAAGTAAAACGTTCTGAGCTGCTTCCAGTTTGACGTGCCACGGCTGTGAACCTGAGCACAGAGGGGAACAAAGCAAACAGAATAAAACACGACAGGGTAAAGAAATACAGAGATAATAAAAGTACTTAAGTGTAAATAAATACTGAAGTGGCAAACTGGATTTTAAATATTCACTGAGGAGTTTTATGGTTGTCTATGCTGAAACATACCAACTTTATTTTTTTGTGGCCTTCTGAACAGGTTCACTGTTCCTAGATCACCGATGTCTGGAGCTTGTTTCTGGATGGACACCTGAGGAAACAAATGATGTAAGAAATACTTTTATCTCATTTCTAGCCACATTAACAGCTGATCACATTAATGAAAACACTAAAATTACACAGCTAGAACTTTTATTCTGAAAGGGAAATATGATAATCTCAAACCTTGATATAAGCTGATCCTTCCAAGTCACTGGGGATCTGGACATCCAGGGGACAGTAGTCTTCTGGAATCTTCTTGTCTAGATCAATGTCGGTGTTTTTAATCACCTCAAATGTGCCGTGGTGCGGAAACAGGGAACCTACACGAATAAAATGTTTTAATAGATGTTAGAAATCAAAGCCAAACAGTGTTTGAGTATCTGTGAGAAGTCCTGAGAGGCCTTCTTCTCACCAGCGCTCCGGTAGCTGAGATCTCCCAGAATCTTGTCTCCCACTTTGCGGAGTTTCCACTGAGAGCGGAGACGCAGCAGCTCCGTGTTGAAGTCCCGCTGCCTCCGGTTCTCCTGGTTCTCTGCCAGAGACTTGCTGAGCTTCTCTGCTCCTTTCAGGAGAAGCTGAGCGGCTGTAGCCAAAGACTTCTTTTTACTGATCAGCTGGAACACCTGGGGTGTCTGCAGAAATGGGGGAGGGTCAGTAAATAAATCAGAACACTGAGTTGCATCATTACACAACATGTTTATTACAGACATAAACCTTTTCCAGATCTTCATTCTCTTGGTGAGACTGTTTCAATTCTTTACCTTGCCAGCTGTTGGATCTTGAGACACTGGATCTAAAGCCATGTATTTTTTCTCCTTCACCACACTGAGGACGTCATACAGCACACACATCTCCGTCAGAGCACTGCGCAGATTGTTACGCACCGAGTCCCAGGGCCAAAGAGACGGCTGAAACTTCACCGTGCCTGAAAAAACAAACCACGCAGAAATGTGCAAACAGATTTATTTAAGTCAGTTAGTTAAAGTGATTACAGGATTTAAGTAATATTACTGTTCTGCTTGCTAATTTTTTCTATAAATGAGTGTCAAAATATCACAACGATTTGTTTGTAGCTACAAATAAATAAAACATATTTACGTGGACAAAATAGGTTTGCTTTTATATTTAGTTTCTGAGATTTCACATATAAATTAGAACTATTAATTGAGGGTTTACATTGTTTCATAGACTTGAGAAAATGGATATATAACCTTCTTCTTCTTCCGGCTCCTGCTTTCCCCACTCTCGGTCCCTGGGTTCACCCTCCACCCCGTCCTCTTCTGAGTCGGATCCCTGGCTGAAGTCAATTCTCTGAGCCAACTTTGCCAAGTTCTGGGACATGGACAAAGGAGGGACGTATGTTTCCGTGCCATCCAGAGCCACTTCCTGCACTTGTTTCTCACAGGAAGACTCGATGCTGATCCGCACTGCTGGACCACCAGACATCATGACAAGAAGCCTGAAAACAGAAAGAGAAGCAGAAAATTTTTGGTATCAAACCTGTGGCACTTTCTTATCTCACCTACTTCATTTGCCAAAAACACATCAACAATTTTGAATTAGAAACTAAAACAAAACTAGTTCAGTTTAATATTTTGGATTAAGATTATTTGTTTAGAACCCACAGTCTATTCCACATCTCATTTCATATCACTTTCTCTGTAAACAGACAGACTTTCTTGTAGGAAATTACTTTTATGTATCATTTATCTGTTTTCTACTGTATGAGCTTCAAAACACACTACATACACAACGACATCTTACAAATAAGCTGATTCGTCTTTAACAATTAAAATGTTTGCTCAATTGTGGTATTAAATGTATAACTGTTCCTGTATTAACTGCAATGGTCACATTTATTTTCCGAGATAGCTAAACTAGCCTGTTTTTAGCTCTTTGCTTATCCAGCTGTTACGAAAATACCCGAGCAAAAGAATATAATTTTAATGACAACAAGGAGCTTGAATCGAACAAATCTTACCGCTGATATTCAAAACGGACGCAAATATAAATATTTATTGAGTGAAATTAGCTGGAGATAGGAGCAGTTTGGCTCCGGAAACGAAGGAATCAGTGGGTCCACACCATTTACATACCAGGGTATTTGGTGGATGGTTGAACGGGCGAACAATAGGTACCGTTTGACCGCCACAACAGGACTATAGCTTTATTTAATAAAGGCAGTTTATCCACTGCAAATGTTCCAGGCTGTACAATAAAATGTAACGTTTTGGTGTCTTGCTTTTTGGTTGTCCTACCAATGATTAAGACAATAAACATTTGAAACTTGGACAGATTGTTTCTTTTTCAAGAGGCATTCAGTCGTTTTATTTCCGGGCGTAAAATAAAACGAGCGAACCTAGTGTCACAGTTTAAAAGATTCGACTTGTGTTTCCATCAAGAGTGCTTGTAAAGTGTCCCGTAGTTATATATGTTTCGTTTCTTTGCGAAAATTTCTTGGTGATTCAAACAATTTATATTGTTTGTTTTGTGTATTTTGAGCAACAAATTAATAAAAATTGAAATTTTTAAATAGGAACTGTAGGATTTAAACAGATTTATTTGTACGGGACACTTACGGCGGGCATTTTAAACCACCGGATATGACGTCTATAACATAAACGGTCGTTATTTTTTCAGTTTGGCATTTTTCTGCAAGTAAACGACAATTTATGGTTTAACGCTTCACTTTTTTATTAGTGTGATTTAGGGCTCTGTCTTATGATATAAACTTTTCACTGTTTCACTTGTCACTGTTGTGACAGAGAGAGTCGGTGCGCTTAACGAAGCTAACCTAAATTAGCTAATTAGCCTCAGTCGCTTTTGAGAAATGTTCGTCTGCATATCAAAGAAAAATGAAGCGAAAAGTCTCGAGATTAAGGCCGAGCCCCAATGAAGAGGCTCGGATAATACGAGAGGAGCATGAAAGGAGGAGAAAACTACGAATACAGCAGGTAACGTTTACAGAAGTCTGTATTTCTGATTGCGTGACTGTGATTGTGCAGACATTCCAAGAAATTGTCGGTTTTGTACTTAATTATTTGTTGTTTACTTAGCTTGGATAACTTGGTTGTTTGTCAACTTCAGTCAAAAATAAGTCTTGCATTTGTTCTCAGGTGCGGGATCAGCAGCGGTGCATCGCACTGCAGATCCGCCGGGAGGTTGAACACAGGCGGCAGCATGAGCTGCGGCAGCTGGAGCAGCAGCTGAGGGAGAACTGGGAGCAGCAACAGAATGAGAAACTTCAGACGCTGCTGAATTTGTACCAAGAGAGCCTTCAGCTTCTTGGCCAAGGCCACAGGAGTGCTAAAGAAAATGTAGGATACGTTCTGCTTCATTAGTTAAGAGTTTGTCTTGAAGAGACCATCTACTGAAAATGTGTTTAAAGTGTATTCTATTTAAGTGAGATATTCTTGTTTAAGGAACATGACCTGGCAGCTGTTGCACAGAAGGAAGAGGAGAATCATGCCAAAGCAGAGGAACGTTACCGAGAAGCTTTGAAGGAGCTCAAAACACAGAAGATTAAAGATCATGAGCGGCAAAACCAGTGAGTCTTATAATAGAAGTTATCTTAATAGATGTTTTCAAATTTAATAAGAATGAATAAAATTCCTTCTTTGTTTTGTAGATTCATCAATGCCAGAAAAAAGGCTCTCCAGACAGAAAAGGAGAGGTCAGCTAAAGTGGCCAGCCTCCCGTCACCCTGTGCAAACCCCGTTCAGGTGATCTAACTGATTAATAATATCAGTTAAAGTATTTTGATGTACTGCTTTGAATCTTAGGTAACAAACATCAACCTGAGCCTCTGTTTAAAAATAACGCTCTTTACAAAACTTGCACACAGCCTCCTAAATGCTCAGTAAAGGTTCTGTGAGGAGTGAAAGTACCTGTCTTTCCTTGTTCAAACAGAAAATTGATATCAAGAAGCCACGTACAGTAAAGAGAAGTGATATCAGTGCCTTTGCTACCACATATTACCACATGCTTGCAAGCACTGTACAGAGGGAGACACAAACAGTTCAGGTAAGAGCTGGGATTTTTGTGTGATTGTGATATGTTAGTATCTCAGTCTGATATGTAGTTTTATCTGCAGCCTAATGCCCATGAAGAAGCTCAGCTGGAGATGAAGAGGCTGCAGGACCTACAGCGAGAGGAAAAGAGGAGGAAAGAGGAGCAGCTAGAGAAGGCTCGTCTCAGAGGAAGACAGGCTTTAAAGAGGGAGCAGCTTGTGCAGGTGCAATGTACCTGATGAACCAGTTCAAGGCTGTAGATTCTTATTGTTTCATTCACTGTTAAACAGCTGTACTGACAGACTGGAACTGGAACTAAAGTGCAAAGTCTACAGATTTGAGTTAACATTATGACCACTTACCAAATATTGACCAACCAAGGCAGATATGGTCATTTTTAGTCTTTGCTCTGACTTTATGTGACTGACTCTTGTCATTGGTAACACATATGTGTTGTATTGCAAAAATGGTTTGTTTGTTTTTTGCACAGAAATAGTCAGAATGTTGATGTAGTTTTCTGCCAATGGAAGGATGAGAAATGTTTAGGCCAGTTAAATTCAGCCATTTGTTCCTGACCTAATTTAGATGGGATTTTTCAGGATCGTGATCGTTTGCTGGTTGAGCTGGAGCACATGCAGCAGACTGACCTTCTGAGGAGGAGACAGCAGGTGTCACAGATGCCACCACAGATCTTTCAGCCTCTATACAAGAGACAAGAAATGAGGGAGGACTTTCAGAGGGAGATGGAGTTTGCCTTCGAGGATATGTACACTGGAGAGAGGCGTAAGGACCACTGCATGTGTAACTTACTGGACACGTTGGAATTAAATCAACACAATTTTTCAGAAAACCTACTGTATTTCACTACTTTTCTCAAATCTGCAAAGCCACCATGGTTGAAGATGCATGTAGAGCAGTGGTGTCCAATCCTGGTCCTCAAAAACCACAATCCTGCGTGTGCTTTCCAACACACCTGATTTGAATCAATGGATGATTAACATGCTTCTGCAGATCTTGATGGCATGATGACGAGGTAATTCAACCAGTGAATCGGGTGTGTTGATTCAAGGAAACATTTAATTATGCAGGATAGTGTCCTTGAGGACCAGGATTGGACTGATCGATGTAAAGTGCTAACAGAGCCCCCCTAAGCCTCATGTGTGATTTACCTCAGGGGTTAAAGGTGACCTGGTGGTCCAGCTGGTTCCTGAGCCTCTTCCAGCTTCTTCAACTGGCAGCCGTGACCAAGAACTGGATGTTTCTTTGGATGAAAATGTCATTCCTGAAACAGAAAATATGGAAAATGACTTGGAGCAAGAAGTTGGAGTCACTGAGCAGGAAACATCAGCCAAAGGTGAGTAGAAACGTGTGAAATCTTTTTGCCTGTAAGTTACATTATACAGATGTTTATTATTTTATGAATGGTAAATGTTTAACATTTTTATTCAAATTAAAACTTTTTGTATTAACCTTCCCAAACTACAGTTACTAGTCCAAACCATTTAAGCATTTTTTAACCTGCAGTGGAGCCTTGGAAGCCGGCTCCTAAACGTGCACTGAGGAAACTTCTGGATCGTATCAGAAGCCAAAGAAATGAATGGATTAACAGCAGCTGCACCTCTGCACCAGATTCACCAATCATCTTTACAGATCAGGTCCCAGAACGGGACACAACCATCGAGTCAGGATCTTTACCAAGTGAGGAGAAAGTCCGACAGACTTCCATCGACATCCATGAGCCCATCATCCCTCCATCAGGCCAGTCATTTCCTCTCATTATGTATTTTTCACAATTACTCAGTAAATGTGTCTGTCGGAGGATTAAATTATTTTCAGAAATCTGAGATTTATGTTCATCACATCAACACTTCATTGAGAAAAGTTATTTATGTGCTGTCATTCCAGTTTTTATGTTAAATTTGTTTGTGTTTGACTCAACCAGCCACAGAACCAACAGACCAGCCAGACACTTCACCTGATATTCTTGTCAGCAGAATCCAAGAGTTTGAAGATGAACGAAAGAAAAAGGTAAATGCAAACTTCCATTTACATTCTGCAGAGCAGGTGTTTTAATTTAACTTGGATGCAAACAAAAACAGGAGAGAGACTGGATTTAAAATGGAAATGAATCAAAGGAGCATTTCAGAGGGACAGACTGCAGTTTCTTAAAGACTGTTAAAGCCAAAAAATGTTTCAGTGCTCAGATTTCCAGTTTGTGTTGAGTCATTATCAAAAGTTTCTTTATGACCAGATATTCTGACATTAAGTGGAAGTTTTTAGTTTGGTTGTCACTGTTTTTAAATCTTTTTTGTTCCTAGGAAATTGAGCTTGAGAAGGAGAAGCACCAGCAGCTGTTTCTGCTGCAGGAGCTGGAGGAGCAGAAAGCTCAGCTGGAACAAATGCTGCTGGAGGCTCAGGAGGAGAGAGAACGTCTGAAGGCTGCCGTGACCCAGGAAGTACCAGAAGTACATGTCCAGGACCCGGAGGACACGCCTTCTTTAACCACTGAAGTCAGTCTAAAGATATTCAATATGAGGACATCTCATACATTCTGCATCATAATATACATCTACCTGACTGAAAGTCTAATTCTGTGTGCTAATAATTCATGTTATTATGAAATTATTGGTACTTAAAGGTTTTGAGTTTTATAAAATGTGAAGTTTTGTTGTATAGTTGCTGTTTAGTATTCTGTAAATACTTACTGCTCCTTATCTGTGTGCAGTTGACTCCTCCTACAGGTGAAGACGACCACGCCAGAAGAATCCAAGAATATCAACAGCAGCTGTTGGAGCAAAACAGGTGTTAAATAGTTTTTCATCTAATTTCCCCCTTTTCGTGCAGACAGATATTTTTGAAAAATGCAACCAAATGAAGCAGAGCTGTTGTGTTAAAGTGGTTTTTCTTTTAGAATTCACCAGAGATCAGTGGAAGTGGCCCGTCAGCGTTTGGAGGAATACCAGCGAGCTCTACAAATTCGTCACAACATGACCGCCAGGTCAATGTTGTCTGCTGTCAGGCCTCCAGGTTTTGTTCAACTTCTCTTGCATGACACTCAATCTGATCACTTTCTAGCTCCACTTCACCCCCTTATCACACCTGCAGGACCTCCATACATATATAACAAACCACAAATTTCACTGGAAGCTGCCTCAAAGGACTCAAACATGTTGGCTTCACCTCCTCCTGCTCCCACGGGGAGTGTTGTTGAATCTGTTTCAAAACCACTGAGGATACAGACTCCAGATGTTACTGTTCATCTGACTGACAGCATCATGAAGAGAGTAACAGAACATTTACCAGAGAGATTGAGACCGTCCTCAGTCTCTAAAGAACAGTTGCCTTACAAACTGTTAACTCATGAGTCCACCAGCTCACAGGCAGCCTCTGGTCTGATCCCAAACACCAGTACAGGCATCTCAGGAGGTTCACATTTGGATCCAGGCTTGCAGTCTGTGTCTCTGGTTTCCGGACATGAAGATGTGGGAATGTGGAGACGAGAGCTGGAGGAGGCCCAGAAGCGAGTGATTGAAAAGAGGGAGGCAGTGATGCAGCAGCAGAGGCTGCAAGAGGAACAGGAACAGAGACGACAGCTGGAAGAGGAACAGAGATGGGTGATGGAACAGAGGGAGGCAGTGATGCAGCAGCAGAGGCTGCAAGAGGAACAGGAACGGAGACGACAGCTGGAAGAGGAACAGAGATGGGTGATGGAACAGAGGGAGGCAGTGATGCAGCAGCAGAGGCTGCAAGAGGAACAGGAACGGAGAAGACAGCTGGAAGAGGAACAGAGATGGGTGATGGAACAGAGGGAGGCAGTGATGCAGCAGCAAGAGGAAGAGAGACGAAGAAGGGAAGTGGAGATGGAGCACATGAGAAGACAAAAGGAGAACCTGCAGGCTCTGATTAACACTGATGATCAGGTATGTGGGACGGTTACTGCTGTGGTGTTTATCAACAGTTTGTAGATTTTCTATGAAAATAGAAAAGGTTAGAATAAAATGCTGAATGGCTGTACTTGTACTTGTATAGAGCTTTTCAAGTCAAATTACACAAAGCTAAACTGCAGTATGAATGATTATTATAAAGTTTCCTGATGTACTTTTCTCACCGTCAGCATGTTTCAGATACTTCCAGTGAAGTGTCTGAATCTGAAGACACCAGTCAGAAACGACTCAGGTTACTCGTGTCCTTACTGAAGGCTATTGAGGAGTCAAACGGTGGAAGTTTATCACACCTAGAGAACCCTGAAGCAAGAGGCGACGATCTTCAACACACTCAGTCTGACACCGGTGAGACAGGTGACAGAAATATAACATCTTTGCCATTGATTCACAATTTATTTTTTGTTGTCTTCCCAAAACAACCGGTCACAGACATTCATATTATAAATATTTGTTGTATTAAACTGACACATCATGAATATCAATGTGTTTAAAACTGTAAATCACTTTTGAAGCTCCTGCAGTTGCAAGCAGCAGTCCTGCCCTTCAGACTTCAGTCTTCTCATCTGGACTTCTTTATCCTCCTCGAGCACTAAAACCCCCTGTGACACGAGTCAAGCTGGGTTTTAGGGAGATGACTGAACAACATGAGCTCAGTGCTATTCAAGAGGTGGAAACTCCTGTCAACATGAGTCAAGTCTCAGGTTTGATCAGTGACTCAAAAAGGAATAACTTGGTTTTCACACAGAGGTGATCGTCAGATGGTTTTAGATCTTGCTCTAATCTGTAGGCCCAGAAGATAAAGTGTCAGTTCTTTCACACACTGACTATAAGGATCTGTCGGACAATTCGAAGTCATTCGTGTCCGACGGTGCTCTGCAGACGCCATCTGTGTCTAGCAGTGGGCAACAAGGACAGATCAACTTGAAGACATCCAGTCATCTGCCCTGGAGGGAGAGGCTGCTGTTGGGGGCAGGATCATCTCCAGAATGTTCTCAGTCTGGTATGAACTCTCAGTTAAACACAATAGAGTGAAAAGGGTTGCTTACAAATAAAATATGTGATACTGATGACACTGGTTTCTGCTTTTTCCAGATTCCATCCTACCTGAGACTCTCTCACCACTTTCCTCTGATTCTGGAAGAGGAGCCGACTTTTCTGGTCCTGCAAACACCAGCTACAAATCCCCCGCTGAGGTAATCAAGACAGTAAAAATGTACAAAACTTGACACAGTTGGTTTTCTCCCTTCAAACTTTACAATGACTCAGTAGCTACAAGGGTAAAACAAGTTTTTGGTCAATATGCATCAACGTTTCCTGTACAGTTATACCCACATATTAACAGTGTTTTAAAAAACACCACTGATGGGGGTAACAAATTAATTTCACTGCATATTTATACAAACTGATCTGTATTAAATCTCCTCTGAGGTTCACAGTCTGTGAACCAATGATGAAAACTAGCCAAATCTGAGAGCTCGAGCTGTTTGAGCCTCGGCCTGTGATGATGCTTGAGAAGCTTGTGTGTGTGTGTGATTTCTGACCTCCTGGGGACCCGTTTCCTGACTTTTACTATCTTTCTGGGGTCCGAGGGTTCTTGTGGGGACCGAAGCCTGGTCCCCATGAGGGGGACTCCCCTTTTTAGGGTTAGGGGTTAGGTTTATAGGTATGGTGTGAATAGAGTTTTAGTTAGTCTTAGGGTTAGTTATAGATCAGTAATGGTTAAGGTTAGTAAAAGGGTTTGGGTTAGGTATAAATCTAGTTACTAAAATCAATGGAAGTCAATGGACGGTCCCCATAAGGATAACAAAACACACTTGTGTGTGTGTGTGTGTGTGTGGTGATGGTGGTGGGGGGTGTTTGTCAGTATTTTAGTAAGTATGTGTTTGTGTTTCAGTGTGTGTGTGTGCACATGTATTTGTGTTTGTCTTTCAGTGTACCTTGTGTGTATTTATTTGTGTTTACTGAGCGATGATGTGAAATTGCTAAACCTGAAGTGTATTTATAAAAATGCATTTCATGAGGGTTTCTACACTTGAACTGAGCTCAGTGAGTCTGTTTATGTTGTAAAAGAATGAATCTGAATACAAACTGATGCTTCATACAGATTATTGAAGTGCAGAAGAAAACACAGTGATATGCAAGTCAGGGTGCTACATGGGGTTCAGTGTCTTGCTCAGGGACACTTCAACATGTGGAGAAGGGAAGGTGATCACATCTGATAATCCCCTCCTGCTGTGAAGCACTGTTAAATAATTCTGTCAGATATTTGTAGGCTTGTTTCAGACATCTACTTCAGGTGGGAGGGGACTGGTAGAAACTGAGTTACTAGAGGAGTCTGTTACCATGGTGACAGACTCAGAGCTTGATCTCAGTTTCTGGAACTACATTCAGGGTTCACTTATATAGTTTTCCTATAACCTGCATTATGAACCTTCAGAACAGCACAGTGAGGTAACTGTGTAAGAGCAGGACGTGTTGACATGTTGTCTCGTCTGTCATGTCTGTTATAGTCAAACTTTTTGGGTTTTTACAGCCTCTTCATAGTCCTCCACATTCGGACTGCCTCTCCTCCACCACCATATCCAGTGGCAGTTACGTCACCACTGACCCTGAGCAAAATATAAATACTGGTGAGTGGCAGCAGGGGTGGGATTTTAATTTAACATTAATATATCAGGCTTTAGGTGAACACACCGACAAGCAGTTTCTGTATTTAAAACATGATTTGTTCTGTTATAGTTAAATCTTTGTCCTTCAAACAAACTGCTGGAGATTTAAGCGACATCTCTTCTCCACGTGGTCAAACTCTCAGCATGGAGGAAAACTCAGCTGCAGGTCGCCCATCTCCATCTGCTGACTCGGTGTTCAGTGACAGCAGCATCCAGCGTATCATCGATAAATACACCAGAGAGCTTGATATCTCTCTCAGCACAGCTGGATCACCTACAGGTAAGTTTCATCTTTATTTCTTTTTAAATACAACTTCAGCCTGTTGACAAGTTTGTCTCATTTCAGTTAAAGACACAACAGTTTCTCCGTATTTTTTTGTTTTAGGGGGAAGGATGGAGGATGGAAACTCAGCAGGTTGTGAGTCTGTTCAGTCTCCTGCAGCAGGAGCTCAGACAAGCTTCCAGGTCAGTCTCTCATCTTTTAATCAGCTGCTACTGAAACGCTTTGAGACTTCCTGAAAAAATATTGTAGCTTCCTAATAAACTACACTTAAAACTTGTTTTTGAAAACATTAACTTGTATGTAGTGAATTTAAGCTCCGTGAAAGCAGTTGGAATCACCTGTCAGACACAGACTCTGATACACAGGTGTGTTTGATGTTTTTTTTTAAATTAAATTCTGGTGATTTCATAGATTTTTGCAGCAAGTAGCATTAAAGAAAGCTGGAGTCATTCAGGTTATGACATAACGATTTAAAACTCATGGTTCATATCAAAGCCTAATGGAGGTTTTAACGTAAATGTTCTTATTTTTTAGTTTAAACACTGTTAAGAACAGGATTTTAATGAATGACACTGCAGTAATAAAGTGTTAAATGATCATAATGATTCTGTGGAAGTTCTGAATCTTTTTAAAAGTGCTGTGGGTCTCATGGGAGATTTCAGATTGTAGAAACCTTAAAGTGTTTTAAATAAATCATCCTTAAAACCGAAATAGTCTTTATTTGTGGTGTTTTTGCAGGATTCAGACAACACTGTCAGTCCGGGTCTGGGGTATTTCTCAGGTGAAGACTTGTCTCAAGATCGGGTCTCTTTCCAACCTTTGATTGGCCATCTGACTGACCAATCATCCTGTCTGGTTGCTGATCAGAGGGATTCAACTCTGAAGCAGCTGGTTGGTCAGCCGTCAGCTCACTCTTCCGTGATTGGTCACCTGCCGGGACTGCCAGTCTCTCTGAGCTTTGATCAAGGTGGATGGGATGCCACTCTGAGTCAAATGATGGGCCGCCTCTCCCATCATTCCAGCGCTCATTGGCTGAGTCCTGGGCGGGACTTTACTGCTGGTCGGTTCCTGTCTGAATCATTGTGGTTGAATGAAACTTCAGCGGAGGGTCAGATGAGACCACTGGTTGGTGAATTGGATGAGTCTGCTGACCAGCACAGTGGAAGTTCTTCACAAGGTAAACTTAACTTCTAGAATTTAACAGTTTCAGAAATGTTATAGTTTGACAGCTGCTTTAGGCCAGAGGACGTCTGCGTCTTTCAGTTAATGTCCATCATGTTCAGGTTTAAACCAACATGGCTGCTGTTTGCAGGTGAAGGGAGCCGCATAGTTCAGAGTGTTTCTCCTGAAGATGGTGGGCTGTCACACAGGATGTCTCCTCCTGAACCCTCATCTCACAACACGCCTGTCCCAGATGTGAATCCACTTTTACAGGACCAGATACAGCAGAACCAAACCAGTCCTGTAAACTTGGACACCCAGAGAGGTGAAGAAGGTGAGGTAAACATTCTTATTTGCAGTAACTTGAGCTCTGGTTGTTAAGCTTTAGTTTTTACCTGTTGAGAAAAAGAACCAGTTTTTTTACCATCTTCACTGTTTTGGGCTCAGATTCTTTCCACCCGCTGCCAACTGAGATCACCCACAACGAAACGGCCGACCTCTCGATGACCTTTCACCTGCCTGAACACAGTTTGTCTAACATTCCTGAAGGACATTCAGGCGATGAAGAACAGAATGTTTCCACACGTTCTGTAGAGTTTGAAGTGTCAGTGGAGCAGCTGAGAACAGAAGAACCAAACTGCTGTGGAGCTCCTTCCTTACACGAATCCTTCTCCCAGCTTCTTATCTCTGAAATCCACCCACAGGAATCTGGTCATATAGTGTCACCTTCGTTAAAAACAGATGAGAAGCAACATTCTTCTATCCTGTCACATTTAACCACGTGTGACGACGCACCAGCTCAGGGGACGTTACAGCTGGAGACCAACATGCATCAAGATTTAGATCCAGTCAGTGAATGTAGCACAAAACCAAAATCCGATCAGGATCAAAACCAGAGCGTTTCTTCTCCAGCTTCAGACAAGTTACTGGTATGTTTTATTCTTCTTCATGATAAACCTTCACTGACAAGAACAGCCTTTATTTTGAAATGCTCACCTGTGTTATATCCTGTTTTACTTTGAATCAGGAAGCAGCTGATAAGGGGATCCTTGAACAGTCAGCGATTACATTAGTGAGTCTTACAGATTCCACACAGGATGAAGAAACGACCATCACAGAGGAAGTTGGAGAGGAAAACGTTTCAGAGGTTATCAAGGATGAACAGGAGAGTCAGGAGATAGAGGTAACAAGTTAACAACTCAGGTGATGGTCGATACCTTTTGATTTGATTTTTCCTTCAAGTCTGTTTTTGCTCACAAACTTTATCCATCAGGGTCTCAAATCTACACTGTTACAAGAGGAGAATCCTGAGGAGGTCTGCTGGACAGATCCAGGTACCGTTGCTGCTCTTCCAGGCTAAAATCTGACTTCATGGTTGAGACGGATCGTAGGAATGATCACATTTGGTTCTGATGGATATGACTGACTTTTTAGCTGCATGTTGTAATAAAAAGTCCACTTCTCCCCTCCGTGTGTTCAGTGACCGTCTTGGAGTTTCAGTGGGGTCCGAGCAAAGACATGCAGGGCGTCTTCCAGCAGAAACGCACGGCTCTTCTTCAGAAATCCAACAGCCGGGTTGAAGAACTGAAGGCCAAAGGGGCTCGAACAACGAGTCAAGCTGAAAACGTTAGATTTACAGGAAGAGATTCAGATAAGGCTAATCAGGTTCTTCCTGTTACCTGTAAGACAAAAACTACATCAGAACCTGAGGAAAGAACCAGTAACGAGGCAAAAGGAAAACGGGCTGTGCTGAAGAACTCGCAGCTCCCCCCTCCAGGTACAGTATCTTAAAACAATTTAACACTTAATCTGCATCCAGTCAACACTAAATCTGAACTGGTGACAAACTGACACTGAGGTCGACGCCTTACGGTCATTTTTAAAGTGTTTGTAACACGATCAGGTCGCCGTAAAACAAGTGTTTCCGGGCATTTTGAGGTTAAGCCTCGAGCGCACGTTAAACCTTTAGAAAGTCCTGATAACCTTTCCTCCCCATGACTTGCACTGTGCTGAACAAGTTCATGGAAATCTCTAGGAGTTTGAACTGAAGGTGTGAAAACGTCCAAAATGAACCCAAGACTGCCGACGACCTGCTGGATTTGGACCAAACCAAGAGGTTCTTTAGTGGGACTAACATGTTCTATCACACCACCAAGTTTCAAAGCTTTACATGATGGTGAGGCTCCGTCACTAGGTGGTGCTGCTGATCCACGTTTTCTCCTCTTCAACCTCTTAAATACTTTATGCAAAAATTCTGAAGTTTTCAGACATGATAAAGTCTCCAAAAGGCAGTTCATTAGATATAAGAATAGAATAAAGATAAAACAGGATACAACAGGCCTTCGCTGCTCCAACCTCGTTAATAGAAAGCAGTAAAATAACACGTCAGATACACTTAAACACCAGAACCGGTTTTCTTTTGCTGAAATACCATTTTTTTTTCTTCTGTCACTCACAAACATTCCATCCCACACAGGCTCTCACATTAAAGGAAAAGTTCCTCAAGTAGAAACTGTTAGAGGTTCTGTTTCTTCAGCAGCGTTACTAAAAATTAACTCATCAACTCGAGGCTCAAGGAAACAGTTTCTAAATGGATTTTTACAACATGCTGTTTTTACATGGTTTTCTTCTTATAATCTCAGATTATACTAACAGAATACATGAAGTTTATCACTAGTTCTAATTTCCTGTTTGACTAAAGTAGGAAAGATCTGTGGCGTCATGACCAGTTACAAACATCTGGATGTTTCTCTCAGCTGGACTGAAGCCTGAATGACTCAAATATGATGTTTGATGACAAAAATCAAGTCAAAGCTGCATTAAAACACGTATTTAATCTGTGCAGGAAAAGACTGTTCAGTTTGTGCTGAAACATTTAAACTCTGTCGGGAATCTTCAGGGATTCTTTACTGTTTTGGAGATGACAAGGCTTTAATCAGTGAACTTTAATATCAATAATAAATCATGGAGAGTGATTTGCAGCTGCAGGTTATTTGTAACTTGTCTATGATCCGTTTCCTTCAGTGAGCGATTCCAGGCTGAGTAAACTGCAGGAGGTGAAGCTCTGCACGCCAGAACAAAGGAAACAGAATCTGTCTGACATGCATCGGAGAACTCAGAGGTCTGACTGGACGTTCTTTCACCTCCACACTGTTTCTATCCTGGAAGTTGACTGACTGTGTGACCTGATCCCTGCAGGTTGTACCAGCAGCTGGAGGAGGTGAAGCAGCAGAAGGCCATCAGGAGCAGACAGGAGGACTATGCAAAGAACAGACTGAAGGCCAAAGAGTTTCACAAGGTAATATATCATTCAGAAAGTGACGAGTTTGTGAGACCACTGCAGATATCAAACTGTCGCACCGCTTGAACGTTCCAGTTGATGGAAGATTCATTTTCTCTTCACAGAAAACGTTACAGAAGCTTCGTGCCAAGCAGAACCGGTGACATCGAGTCTTAACGCCGGAAACTTTGGGTTCATTTATTTATTTTAGTTTTTTAATCAAACAATGTGATTTTTACTGTTTGCAATGAAGAAACTTTAGCAAATGGCTGGATGCAAGATATTTATAAAATAAACATTCATAGACAAACGTTTATAAAACTGGTGGTTTTTTTTTTCCAACTCGGTTCTTTAAACATCTCAGTGATGGAAGATTTGATTTTAGCTTAAATCCTGTTGAATTCAAACTGATTTGTTATTAAAGCTTCCAGGAGACCAGCAGCCACTCGGAGGTCAATAATCTAAACAGAATGACAATGTTAGAAATACTGTTTCACAATGTTTTAGGAACAATCTGCCCGTCATGTTTCATGAGTCTCAGATCTGATATTAGTTTCTGTTATTTGGCAGATTCCAGATTAAAAACATCCAGATTCTTATTCTCACAAAGGCCACAGCAGAGGAGGAAAACAGCTGCTCTTTGATTCCTGCTGCCGTGAAGTCTACAGTTTGGAGAAAACGGCTGTTTTGGGACTTTTCTTCTCCATGGCAGCTTGAGCTGACTTCATCACATCATGAGTCTGAAGCATGCTCATGTTCCAGGAGGCCTGGAAGAGAGTAAACAAGGTCGTCACCGACTGACTGAGGTCCAAAAAGTTCATCTGGTTACATTCAGCAAACTTTAGAAAAAGATGGAAACTAAACTGTAGAAGAACGTTTGTCTGGAGATCTGGAGTTTTTAAAGGTTCCTACAACAGGTCATCAAAGTGTCTTACTGTAACTCAGGTTACGTGACAGGTGGCGTCTCATGTTACAAAACTTCAGAATCTAACTGATGAAACCGTCAGGCATACGCTGATTACTGGAAACAAGAATTTCGAGGAAATTTTTCAGAGTGAACAGCTGTGAGATTTACTGGTCATGAGTTACTTGTTCCTTGACAGTTTTGAAAATGTCGAAACTCGTTCTGGTTCATACAACTTGTCTGGATTTGTTCATGTAAATGAACTTTTTTCCGAGTGGAATGAAAAGTTTGTTTTTTTATTATTGTAAGTGATGTTTCCAGTAAGAATCTCTGTGTTTACAGAACCACGATGATGATGCAGATTATCCAGGACTGAAGACAGTTTAACGTCTCCAGACAGCAAATAACATTGAATTTGTTCTGATGGAAATACTGTCACAGTTATAGAAGATCCATCTGACAGATACTCACCATGAAGTCCAGTCCCTCAGATACGCTGTGATCTCTGGAGTAGATCAGGTTTATTTTGGTTCCCTGCACAGCCACAGGGCTACGACCTGCGATCTCCCCCGCCATCTCCAGGGCTCCAGCCATCATGGCCTCCTTATCTGCAAACACTCGACTGCAAGAAGAAATCACGACTGAGTTAAAGGGCGATGAGCTTCTTACAGTATGAGACATCTGATGTCGAGTCTTCGCTCAGTTCTTTATACTTCCAACATTTTTCAAGGCAAAAACTTTCTTGAATCTTTTCATCAGAAGTTTCCAGAATTTCCAAGAGTTTTTTAGTCCAGTTCCAGAATTTAAATCAGGTTCCAGATTAACGGTTCTGTATCTGTTACTCTTGACCAGATGACACATCCTTGTTTTAGAAACTGAACAGAACTGAGAGCTGAACTTTTAATGCCACAGATTATTTTATCCAAGTGAAGGTATCAGATATGAACATGTGTTTACCTGACCAGTCCGCTGCTCTTTGCTTCATCTGCGTACATCTTCCTGGCTGTCAGAGCCAACTCGTTCACCAGACTAACAGGTTACAAGAAAAAAGGGTTTAAAACAGTAAATTACTTGTATGACGGTGAGTTCTGTTGCACGAGACTCATTTAAACAAATCACATGTTTTTACACATCTCAGATTAAAAACTCTGTTTTACCTGCGGCTGCCGATTACTTTGGGAAGTCGCTGTAGAGTTCCAACATCTGCTGCAAGTCCAATATCAACTTCCTGTAAAGCCAAAAAACAAACATGAAGACCTGAGATGCATTTTATTTAACACAGTTATACTATAACACCTCCATGTAGTAAACTGTCTCCATATACACAGATTTACTGGTAGAATGTTAAATGTCCCAGATAATTAAACTGATCTTTTCATTAACAAACTCTCAGAACAAAGATGGAGTTATTTTACTATAAAATAACTCGTCTCTTTCTGCAACAGGAAAGTCCAGCTGAGTAAAAATGTCTCGTTTATCCAGAGAGTTCTGATCAAGATGAAACGCTCAGAATCTTCCCTTCGTTTTCTTTCTTATTACTTCTACACTGGAGGTCAGGTTTCTGGTTTATTTGTCTGTTAACAGATTAACTCAAAAAGTTACAAATAAACATGGATGAAATGTACAGGATAGTTTCAGACTGTCAGAACAAATCCATCCCAACGTGGGAGTGATGCAGAAAACTGACAGTTTGGAAATTTCCTTTTTCATTAATAAACATTTAACAGGTCAGTGTGATCCGAGTCCTGTTTGAAATGATCAAATCCTGTATTTGGGTTGGATTTAGACCAAACCAAAAGGTTCTTTAGTGGGACTAACATGTTCTATCACACCACCAAGTTCCAAAGCTTTACATGATGGTGAGGCTCCGTCACTAGGTGGTGCTGCTGATCCATGTTTTCTCCTCTTCAATCTCTTAAATACTTTATGCAAAAATTCTAGAGTTTTCAGACATGATAAAGTCTCCAAAAGGCAGTTCATTAGATATAAGAATAGAATAAAGATAAAACAGGATACAACAGGCCTTCGCTGCTCCAACCTCGTTAATAGAAAGCAGTAAAATAACACGTCAGATACACTTAAACACCAGAACCGGTTTTCTTTTGCTGAAATACCAGTTTTTTTTCTTCTGTCACTCACAAACATTCCAGCCCACACAGGCTCTCACATTAAAGGAAAAGTTCCTCAAGTAGAAACTGTTCGAGATTCTGTTTCTTCAGCAGCGTTACTAAAAACTAACTCATCAACTCGAGGCTCAAGGAAACATTTTCAGTAACCTACCTTAACCTGAAACCAAGCATCCTGAGTGCACAGACGAATGTCACACGCTGTTATCAGATCAACACCTGCCAAAGAGCACAATGTTCAAACTCAACTCATCTCACTGAAGAGTAACTTCAGCTGCAGACATGCTGTTGATGTTTCTCTAAACACCAAACGAATGTCTGACGTCACAAACGAAGGATTTATACATAAAGTAACAGAAGAGGTTAAATCTGTATCTGTGTCAGGTCAGCAGGTAAATCTCATAATCTCCTAAATGTAAGGAAGGAAATAAACAGGAGCTTTAAATCTTTAAAGTGAACAGAAACGAGTCTCGGAGATATCAGCCTGTTTTAAGATGAACATTTTAGTGATAAATGTTTTAAATGTTAGTTACCTCCTCCAATGCAGGCGCCATGAACAGCCACCACGACAGGCTTTGGACACTAAAAGGAGACCAGGATCATTTCATAAACGTTTCTATTGGGACGGTTGTTCGTTCCTGTGAGGGATCAACAGATCTCACCTTTTCTATCACGGAGAATGTTTCTTGATATTTGGTAATAGTTCTTCTCAAGTTCCAGGAAACTCTCGCTGTGTCGTCACCTTTTGGCTGAAGCACATCACTTGCTATGTCCATCAAGTCAATACCTGGACAGCAACACAGATTAATTAAATCTCAGCTGATTAAACAGGCATCAGGAATGAAACACACCCACCGGCTGTAAAGATTTTTCCTGCTCCAGAAACGAGCACCACTCTGCAGTCTTCATCTTCAGCGATCTTATTGAAGCACTCCACCATCTCACTGAAAGAAACACCCAAAACTTTGTCCATCTTGCTTTAATTATCATTTAACTTGCATTTAAACCTGAAATATTTTACTTATTGTTTGAGAAGTTTATAGAAATAAACTAATAAAAAGTTTCACTCAATAGAAATATGATTATAAAAATGTTCATTAAAACTAAACTAGATTAATAGATAAAATATGGATTCTTGAACCATCCATTGATCTGATACATGTCCAACTCAGCCTTTAATTCACTAAAACCAGTTCCATCATCTGTTTCCTGCTTCAACATGGAGATCCTTGATCACTTCATCATTTCTCCTTTTTACTAACTAACATTCTACCTGTGCAGCATGACTGACAGTGACCTTCAGGTTTTAGCTTCAGACTCATCACCTCAAATGGTAAATGGTGGGAACTCGTACAGCACTTCACACTACAACTGTCATTCACTCATTTGCACATTTGGTAGCAGTGAGCTACATATTGTAGCCATAGCAGCCCTGGGGCCATTGGGCCCTTTGCTCACCACCAAGGCAGGTGATGTGTATTGCCCAAGGACACAACATCAAAGTAATATTTTCAGGAAATGAACGCATCAAGATAGAACCATGTCCTGTCTCGATATGACTGTCAGACAGGATTGTGGGTCTGTGTGCCTCATTGTGTCAGGACAGATTTACCCTGCAACAGGTGTAGTTTTATTTACTCCTTTATAGTAAATAAATATAATATAAATATTTAGTGCACTTTGAGTTTAGGGCTGTATCTGGTTTTAGAGGCAGAGTTTATCAGCGTGTGGAGATTTAAGTCTCTGTGCATCAGCGTGTCTAAGCACACGCCTGTTTGTGTGTACATGTTTCCATGAGTGTGTGTTTATATAAATTTATCATGTGGAATGATGGCGTGGAAAAGGTAGAATATAAAATGTGGTTTTAACCAACCACCAGCCCAACCCCAAGGGTACCAAGCAGACCGGGTCCAAGCGCCAACCTTGGGGTCCAGGGGGAAGCCCCGCCCCCAACTAGAAGCCCAATCGCGCAGCGAGCACAGACCAGCAGCCATGCCCTGATAACCAACATGATGGTGGGTATGAGGGAGAGACGTGATGGATTACCCCCACCCCGCCCCCCAGAGAAACAGGAGGATGGGGTAGGAGGCCGAGCCCACCCTCGAACTAACCCCCAATGCCACAGGCAGTCTGAGCCATTTGACGACCTGCAGCTGGCCAGAAGCCCGCACGTCCCACCCACCAAACCGAGGCTAGCCACACCCACACGGGACAGCTAGCAGCATCCTCCAGAGTACCTGGAGGCAACATCCATCCCATAGCCACGCCCAGCCAATGCATAGGCCATGGGGGCGTGGCCCCTCCCACCCATCCAGCATGTGTCCTCGGTGTGCATCAAACATTCCGTACAAAATGGGAAAGGGTAGTCTAGGTAGGAGCATCCTACTGCTGGCTGACAGCAGACTTCCCCTACCCCGGGTGCAGGTGCTCACCAGTCCCTCCATGTCTATAACGTAAGTAAAATTACAGGATAGGACTAAGGTGGATGATAGAAGCAACCCCCATGCACCCTCCCCAAACCACCAAGACCCATGTGTATTTATAAGTGCTTTCTTACATTAATAATGAAAATCATATGTACATTAAAGGGGTTTATAAATTAACACTGAACTGTGCTGCATCCAACAATAAAGCAGCACAATAAACAGTACAATATACCGTATATTTATTGTAATTTAAAAGATTCCTGCCTCCAGAAAGCTTTGTTCATGGCATTTCGTTTCTCAGGTCGGTGAAGTTCAACATGTGTGATGGACTCTGCAGGGTGACTGATGGCCAGTGTGGTGTAGGAAGAGGGGGGTCCATCTGAAGACGACATGGTCCTGACCAAAGCTGGACCAGACAGCCACAACCTCCCGTCTGAAAGAACAAAACAGTCTGGATTCATCCACCATCACTGGACTGGGTTTTTCTGATTCGTGGCATTTTTACTAAATAATATTTTAGTTAAATTAAGTAATTAATAATTAAAATCACATTATTTTTTATTAACTACTGCATTACAGAGGAGGAAGAGACACTTCAGGGTCACAAAGCTGCTTCCCTTTGGTCAACATGTGGATTTGTGTTGAACAGATATCCTGCTGCTTTGGAGAAATAAGATCTGTTGTATGTTCTGCAGAACTTTTACAGAACATGATCCACACAGCAGAATTTTCCTGCACCACAACCGTCTTAAAACCTTAGCAACTTCTCAGTGTATCTACAGATATTATCAAACAGCTACTGATGTTTAATAAGTGCTGAAATATGGACATGAATTAATATAATTAAACTATTCTACAAACTTTAACAAAACAGTAACTAAATTCATTAAAAATGATTCCATACAAATTTCAGAACTTAAAACTTGAACAGACCTACAAAGACAGAATTTTAAGAGAATAATCTGCCTGAAAGCTTTTAAATAATTTGTAAACGTTCTGATATAACAAATAAGAAAGTAGATTTTTAAAAAAAACTTACGTAAATAAAATAAATAAATAAATGTTCATACAATAAAATATTTAAATATAAACACACAAATGAACAAACTAATACAAAATAAAAATTATATTTGTAATTAATTACATAATGCATTTACCATTTTGGGTCACTATATTTAGGTAAATATCTGCTCATTTCTTAACTGTCTCCAGGTTTCTTCTCATGACCTAAGAGACAGTAACAGCTGGACTTTCTGTTATATTCTTATATTTATGTATTTTTCTTAAGAAAATGTCCAAGATTTATACAAATCAAACCCGAAATTGCATTAAAAATGTTAAATATTCCGCGTTTCCTGCACTGAGAAATATTTCTGTAGGTGACCTTCATGCTAATCCGTAAAAACAAAAATCTATTTGTTTATTCTTGAAGTATTTTTAATAAATTATAATAAAATGGAACTGAAAGTTCAGCAAACCTTTCCACATGCAATGCACGACAGGGACAAGCAGAAGTGACCTTTAACCTACTTTACTGAATTTGTTTGCCTCCGTTAATATAATAAGACTGACACAAACTGCGAACATCTAAACGCAACTGAACCTTCACATGTTACTGAACATTTAACTCAAACGCAAAACACAATGTTCCACTTACATTTAGGGAGAGCTGACCTTGACCTGCCAAAGACTGACAACATCACCCTGTAAACGCTGCAAAGTCCAGAATCTTTATAGCCAATAAAACCTGAAGTGAAGAGAATCAACGTCACCTGCTGCGGTTTAACATTAACCTGCTAACTAGTAAATAACACCTTACCAGCTTCTCGCTGCTTCTGTGGTTCCTCCAAATGACAGACACGACACTAAAATATGATCGACTGTTTTTTACAAAAACCTGAATCAAAATAATCAAGCGTGTTAAGAATGAATCCCTCTCAAACTCACTTGTACTTGATTAGCTCCCTGATTAGCTCAGCACTTCTACTTGTGTTTACTACGGTGGCCGACAAGGGCCAAACCGCGGGGAAATTTTACGCGTGAGAAATTAAGTAGAAACTTGGTAAAACCTCACTGAGTTGTTAAGAAATCGACTGATTAGTGGCTCAGAATGTGTACAATGTGATTTATTATCTAAATATTACTGCTGTAACGTGTGTATGTGTCAAAAGCTGTGATTTGAAATGTGCAGTGTGCTTCCCGCACAAAGGGAGAAAATATTTAATAAAGTGAGAAAAAACATGAATCTTAGTCACAGAGGCTCCTGAGTTTGTAAAATTACCTAAAGATCATCACAATTAAAAACTCAGCAGCATGTGGGGAAGTAAATTCTTAACCAGATACAGCAGGCTTCTTTTTAACTGTTTCCTATTGTTTCTTTCTATAACAATCCAAAAAGAAATATATATTTTTTTCTTTTTAGGAAGTTATTTTTTTCAGTTTCTGAATTTAGGTGGACTGAGTCAATGTTTATTTTAGAAATGGTAAAAAAAATGGATGTGTATTTTTGGAGCTACAGTGTTAGGTTACACTTTCCTTTAAATAACTCCCTGGTAAAACGTGTCATCTTTTGATTTACTTAGAATATAAATATACAATCATTTGCATAATACAGAAGTTTGTGAGATACAGATACTATTGCCAGAGTTGACAAATAAATTCAGTAGCATTGTCGCGTTATAATGAGAACTTGTTATAACAAGAAACTTTCTTGATAAAACAAATAAGAACATTTTTGCTTGCTTTTTTCTTACATTTTAAACATGAAACACTCCGATTTCAAGTAAACTGCTACTCTAATGGAGAACAGACTGGGTGACTGACGAGGTACACAAAACTATCAAATTATGTTTTTTCAAATCTTTTTGAATCATTTAAAAAATTTGTTCCAAAACAGGTTCAAATATGTTGATTACAGAGCATTTCCTGTTATCTTGTCACAGATGAAACAGATATCGTTCTAAAAAACTAAATCTTGTATAAAGAGGATAAAAAAGCATTAGATTTCAAAATTAAAAGTATAGCCTGGAAAATGTTCACTAAAGGTGTCAGGATGACAAGTGCATTCTTGATCAATCATCTGAGGATTCTGGACCCTCTTTGGGTTTGTGTCAGCTGACAAACTGCCCTGAAGGTTGTACAGATCTGATGATCTTTCCTTCAGTTCAGGTCCAGGTGTTTTATCTGCGACATGAGTAGAATTCAACTTATTTTCTTAAACCTTCTGAGAGCCTGAATCCTCTTCTGAGGACTTTAGTTTAATCTCGTCATGATGTTTTATTTTGTTGGACCTGTCATCCTTATTCATGGACACTTTCTTTTAATGTTGAATTTTAAAAACATATACTCTGCACACAGTGGTGCAGCTAGAATGTCCTGGTTTCAAACCAAACCTGGACCTTTCTGCATGGAGTTTGCATGTTCTCCTCGTGTGGGTTTTATCCAGGCTCTCCAGCTTCCTCACACAGACCAAAAACATGCAGCTCTAAACTGCCCTCAGTGTGAGTGGTTGTTTGTCTCTGTGGTCCTGTGATGGACTGGTCACCTGTCCAGGTGTAACTCTGCCTCTTACTGCTGGAGACAGACGCCAGCTCCCTGTGACCCTGGATATGAATAAGCAGGTACGGATACTGGATGGATATTGTTAACTTGTTAACTTCTTCAGTATCTTATCTACTAATTTTTTGGTTTGTTTGTTTTTGGTTGATTTTTCTGTAAAGTGCCTTGAAATGACTTTGTTATGAACTGGTGCTTTATAAATGAATAAACTTACACAGTTTGGTTTATTGGTCCTACTATTTCCCAACAACGAGAACAAATTAAAAATGCACATCAAACTAAAACTGCAGCTGGTAGCACTGTTGCCTTAGATCCTGTGTTTGAAACCAGGCCAGAACCTTTCTGCATGTTCTCTCTGTGCATGTCTGGATTTGCTTCCTCCAATAGAGCAAAAACATGTTTAAGGTTAACTGGCAGCTCTAAATTGTCCCTAGATGTGAGTGTGTGAGTAGCTGTTTGTCTCTATGTGGCTCTGATGGACTGGCAACCTGTCCAGGTGTGACCCCGCCTCTCACCCATCGGCTACTGGAGACACCATCAGACTGTCAGGCAGGTAAAGAAAACAATGATGATGATTGACTAAAACTCTGCAGGGTATTAAATGTTTTAGGAGTTTTTACAACTGAATCTTTTTCAGTAATGACATGCTGCTAACAACAAGTACACAAATGTTCTTCTCTTCTTTATTTTTTGTTCTTTTTTCATTATAGTTTTACATTTTCACCTTCAGGAACTTCATGTAAAGCAGCAACATCAGTCGTCTGACATTAATCAAGTCAGTCAAGATCAGTCAGAAATGCTGCTGAGCTCATTGTCTGAAGATCTCATGTTCTTTTTATTCATCTCAGGAAAATTCCCTTCAAATATTCACACCGTTTGCCAAACTCTTGTTGCAACATCACTCATGCGCATTAATGAAAATTTGTGTTGCAGTATAAAATTAGAACAGGAGCTAAAATCCTGTTACCTGTTATCTGCTTATGTTTGTAACTTTAAAGGTTGTTGACATGGCTGTAAGTTTTATTCTTTTCTATTAGAGAAACTTCAGAATTAAGGAAAACATACTAACAAAATATGTATATCCTAATTTTAGGCATCACTACAGAATATGATCCTCTAAATTAAAGGTTTTAATTGTAGAGTTTTAGCCTGTTTTTAATGTTGATGGTGGCTAAATACAAACTAAACAGACAGATTATAATATGTGACACAACCTTTTCTCAAAACTGTGTACTGGGTTATTTTAACTTAAACAAATGCAGCTGTCTTTACCTTGTGTTTACAGTAAACACCAACTCACATTCAAATTGTGTGAAGGTGACCCTGCACTTCCTTATCAGATATTTAACACAGCTGAAAACTACTATGCTTTAAGTCTTTACTCTGTTTATTAATTATTTAATTAAAGATGCTTTTAAAAGATTTTTACTTTAAATGTTTTGGACTATATTTTTTTATAAATTAAGAAAAAAAAATCTATATGTTACAGGCCATACAAACTATTGAACTCACAAAAGCGTACGCCTCAATAAACTCAAATAAAATGAAGAATTTGAAACAGAATTTTGACAACAACATATATCAAAGATTTATTACATGAAAACTAAAGCACTCAAATCTCACAAGCATGAAATAATCTCATTCTGCTGGTTATGAAACAAATACACTGAACTGCTGCTGAAAGAATTTCTTGTTTGAGGTTGTCTGTCCTGACAGGTTGAAATAAAGCCCACCTGAGAAGAAAACAGTTTGACCTAAATAGCTCATGGTTCTGCTCACCTGAGAGGGCGGAGCATCAGCAGCATAAGAAAACATTACGTCATGAGTACAGCCCTTTACTTTATGCAGCATTACAGCTGATGATCTGCAGCTCTTTGTGCCTGATGAGCTTCATTATAAGATAAAAACATATTTTTAACGGTCAAGCTGACAATGGACAAAAAGGACAAAGATAAACCCATGGACAAAAAGGACAAAGATAAACCAATGGACAAAAAGGAGTCAAATAAAGACAGTGAAGAGGAGGAGAGAGGAAGCAGAGAAGGCCTTGACTGGCTTCTTAAAAAAGAAAACTCAGAGATTTCTCCTGTGCCTATGGATAGCAACATCTCTCCGTCAAGGTAACAAACATACGAGCAAAAGCAAACTTCTTTCTCACAGGTAAATGCCAGGTAACATGGTGTCAGATTTCAGGTAAACAGGTGTCGTGTTTTACATGAAATCCTCTTTGTTCACACACTGGTTTGTTTTGGCCTAAACCTGTTTCCTATAACCCACAAACACACGATCCTGTGATGAGTTTTTACAGTGAATTGTTGTGGAATTCTTAATACTGAGATCTGTTATGATGTATATGGTTTGTGTACATTTCAGAGGCAACCCTAGTTGTGCTGACATTTACAACACAGCATTCACAAGGGACAGAGTGTTTACAGCAGCATCTCATGGAGACAGAACTCAGCTTACTGGACTGCTGGATTACCTGCAAATTAACAATAAACGACTTACAAGCACAGATTTTACAGGCAAGTTGTGCAAAATTTATTATCTTACAAGTTTCTGATATCAATACGTTCATTTGCAGCAATATTCCCATTTAAATCCATACTATTATAAACGGTATTGTTATAATAATTTTTACCAGCAGTTTGAAGCATCACCTTTTTTCGTGCATCAACTTTTTATGGAATTTGTTGTGATCCAGCTGGATTTAGATGTTGTGATGTATCAACACTAACAAACCGGGTTTTATTTTAGATGAATCAAATGGAAAAACGGCTCTCTTGAAAGCTTTGCTGAACCTGAAAGACGGTAGAAACGACACCATTGAAGTTCTTCTTGATACAGCAGAGAAAACTGGAGATTTAGGGAATCTGATCAATGCGTCTTATACAGATCCATTTTATAAAGGTGAGGACGTAAACAGTGAAATAAGAGTTTTTGTTTTATTTCATTCTTCCTGTGAAAATGCTTTTAAGGGTCCAGGATGTGCTTCAGATTTGGCATTATGTTCTTTATGTTTTACTGAGGATTAAACGTAAGTGTACGAGCAAAAAAACCTGCAATCTGATTCTATTTAAATGTTAAACAGCATACAACCTTTTTTGGAATTGGGGTTGTAAACACAACTGAACCAATGATCAAATTTCTTCCGTTAAAAAACAATAACACTCTGTTTCTTCTTTTTTTTTTTTTTTAAATAAAAACCTTCCCTCAGGCCAGACAGCTTTGCATGTTGCCATAGAGAGGAGGAGCTTTCAACATGTGAAGCTGCTGGTTGAGAAAGGAGCAGATGTGCAAGCAAAAGCAAACGGCACATTTTTCCAACCCAAATCAAGACTGGGCTTTTATTTTGGTGGGTTAGAGAACATATAGAAACAAAGCTTTTCTGTCATAGTTTATTTTTGGTTTTTTCTCTAAACTAACTCCTGTGTTTTCAACAGGGGAGCTTCCTCTGTCACTGGCAGCCTGCACAAACCAGCCAGATATTGTGTCGTTTCTCATGGAAAACCCGCATAAAAGGGCCGATGTTACAGACAAAGACTCCCAAGGAAACACTGTGTTACACACCTTGGTGGTTGTAGCAGATAACACAACAGAAAACACTGAAATAATTGTAAAGATGTATGATGAAATTCTCACACAGCATAACAAACTTGAGAAACACAGTCAAGTCCAGTTGGAATCCATTGAAAATAATCAAGGTCTGACTCCCCTGAAATTAGCTGCCAAGCTCGGCAGGATTGGAGTAAGTTTACTGTTATATCAAAACTTCTGAAATATTTATGTTGTTTTTGCCATATTATGTTTATGTTACTTGTTCACATGCAAAAATTCTAATTAGCTTGATAAAAGTAATTGAATTATTCAAAATGCAGTGATGTCTGTCACAGATGAAGAACGTCTGATTTACTTGTAACAGGAAGTTGGTGTTTTCTGTCTCTCTGAACAACCTGATCTTTTCTCTTCTGATCTCTCGTTAACCAGCTGTTCAGGCACATGCTGAATCGGGAATTCATGGATGAGGAGATGAAGCCGCTGTCGAGGAAGTTCACAGAATGGGTCTACGGACCTGTTCACTCTTCTCTCTATGACATGAGTTCTATTGACACCACTGAAGATAATTCTGTGTTGGAGATCATCGTCCTTAAGAGTGAAATACCGGTTAGAAAACTAAACTTTTCAACTTAAAATCTGTAAATTTACAATATTATAAGTGACATTAGTGTTTTTGTGTTGACATGGTTTTCACTGATTTAACATGGTACATTTATGTAAAACCACACATGGAAAATCTCTCTCAAACTGATTGTTTACAGTGGAGTGATTTCTGGAGCAAAGTAACCCTATAGGTGACACTAACATGGAGGGTGTAATTAGGAGGAACAAGTATCATCAGATCAAGCAGACTGCAGCTCAGACAGCGGGGGACCCGGGACCCATATTTACAGATTAGGTGTCTACAGTAATCCAAAATCCAGAGACAGAAAGTCAGGTGTTGATCTGAGATCTCTGTGAGATTAAATCCAAAATAGATTTATAGATCAGATGGGAACAGGCAGACGCATGATCCAGAGATCAAGCAGTGTAAAAAACAAAATCCAACATGGGTCAGGCGGAGACGAGGTCAGAAGTCAGAAAGGGGTTTGGTAAACTCTTTGATACAAGATACAAGACAGTACAGGCGCTGGAACGTGTAGCAGGCATACAACAACCTGGCAAAGGACCCGAGGAACTGCAGGGTTTATAACTAGGTGAACACAAGCACGAGTACTGACATGATTGAAGCAGCGGCAGGTGACACAGGCGAGTGTTTAGAACTGAGCAGGATAAGAAGTGATGACCTGGATCTCACAATGAAAAGAAGGAAAACACAAACCTGATCAACTAAAACAAACTCTAAAGTAACTCAGAGTAGAAACCAAAACTCAGATAAAACATGAAGGAAACAAACTGCAAGACAACAATTAGAAAACTACATGATGTAAAACAAGAACTAAAACAACCAAAGAGGCTGAGGATGAATAACTGACACGGACCAGAACACTTTCATGGATTTATAAGGTACAAGTTACGAAGTGTATGTCTGAAGAGCGTTTGGTGACGGCCATAGAATCTCTTGTGTAATGACGTTCAGTATGAGTTGTGATTGTGTTTTCTGTGGAATCTGACATCTGATTTTGTGTTTTAGAATCGCCCTGAGATGCTCCAGATCGAACCGCTGAAAAGTCTTCTTCGTGATAAGTGGGAGACGTTTGCTTCAAAATTATTTTTGATCAATTTTATCATTTATTTGATCTATCTGGCCATCTTCACCACAGTGGCTTACTACAGAAAGGATGGACAGGTAAGGCACAGAATAAATATAACAAACCATTTGTATTAGAGAAGAAGACTACAAAGACTACAAACGATTTTTACCCACAGCCTCCATTTCCTGTTGAAAATACTCCAGTTGACCGATTCCGATGTGTTGGTGAGATCATCAGCGTCCTCGGAGCAGCAAGGTTCCTCTATAAAACGGTGACAAATAGAATATAGTCTAAAGAAATCGAATAAAAAGAGTCAGTGTTACTTGTGTTAATTTGTCTGATCTTTAAATAACTAGATTACAATTTTCTGGAGAAACCCCCCAAACATAGGAGCTCTGTTTACTGACGGATTCAGTGAAATTCTCTTGTAAGTATCAAAATTAAACATTTTCTTTCTCGAAACTTTTGTTTTACAATAACTTTGGTGCTCTTGGTCAAAGATGTCAATGTAAATCGTCAAATGAGGAAAATTAAAGACACAAATTCTAAAAGGAGAATATCTTTTTTGATATTTTTAGTGAGCTTGTTTACTTTTCTAATGTCCTGGCAGCACCACCTCTCAGGTTGTTTCTGCTGTGACATCAGAGTGGAATGAGAGTACGTGACGGCTTGAATACGAATTAAAATTGAAAACATCTTCTCTGTTTTCAGAGTCCTGATACATGAACTGATGTGTAATTGACGTCGAGCCCTTCTTATGTTCTTACAGCAGACTGTTAAAGACAGCTATAGGATTTCTGAAATGTCTTCCAGTTTTCTGCAGGCAGCCTTCCTTCTGGTGTCTGTACTCTTGTACTTCTCTGGACAGAAGCAATATGTCGGATTCCTCGTGCTGTCTTTAGCTCTCGCCTGGATGAATGTTTTATATTACACAAGAGGTTCCAGACAACTGGGGATATACAATGTTATGATGCAAAGAGTAAGAATTTAGTAGAAGAAGTCAGAGACTGTGCTGTTTGATCTGAACTGGTTTACAGTTTTTGTTTCTTTGTAGATGATTCTGGGTGACCTGCTCCAGTTTTTGTGTGTCTACAGCGTCTTGCTTTTCGGATTTTCTGCTGGTAAAATGTTGGTTCATAAATAGGAAACAAATCAAATCACGTGAAGACATTTCTAACTTCCAACTTAACTGCTGTATATTTTTCTACCCATAGCTGTTGTGACTCTGATCGATGATTCAGCTACAGGTTATACAAAAATAAAAAACAACACACTGGCACAAGGAAGAAGCTTTGAAGTTGAAACATTCAAATGCAGGAAGCCAAGTTATAATGACATTCGTTTTACAACACTGGAATTGTTCAAATTTACCATCGGAATGGGAGATCTGGAATTCACTGACCATGTTGAGTACAAAGAAGTTTTTTATATCCTGCTCATCTCTTACATTGCACTCACTTACATCCTGATGCTCAACATGCTCATAGCCCTGATGGGCAACACAGTCCAGAGAATCTGTCAACAGAGTGAAACTATATGGAACTTGCAGGTAGGAACAATGTCCAGAAACCAGTTCTACTTTGTAACACTTTATTTTTACATGATCAGATAAACTTTAAGATCATTGTTTATATCTATGAATATGCAAATAACTTGAAGAACAAGCTAATCATCTTTGGAAAATAGAAAAATGTGCAGAGTACTAAATTAAAACTTATTTAGATTGAAGTTTGTTTATAGATTGAGTTCAAATTTGACAAAGGTGGTTCTGAAGAGGCTTTTACAAACCAGTTTAATCACATCCTCAGAGAGCCTTCACGATTCTGGACATGGAGACAACGTTACCAAGATGGCTGAAGAGCAAGCTGCTCTCCAGGGTGTCAGAGATCGTGTGTTTTGGAAAGAATCAGGAGAAGTGTCGTAGATTTGTAAGGTAAATGTTTCTGCTTGAACCAGGTTCAAAATCTGCTCAATTTATGTGTCACACATCATCCTAAAAGATTTTAAATAACAGAATTGTCATTTTTAAGAATGCAAACAGTCTGTTTCTTTCTTTGGTTCCATATTTTTTCAGTTTTGTTGCTGAGTTTATTTCTTGTACTTTGGTCCTTGTTGTTGCTTCTTGGTGTTGCAAATACTTAAACCTCAAACAACACAATGGTGAAGGTGAAAAAGGAACAAAAGGACCACAAAATAAAAAACACATTTAAATCTATCCAGGTCTTAAAATGAGTCCTCAAAAGTATATTAATGGTTGTAAAACTAGCTGTAAAAGTTTAAAGTAATCATCTCTTATATTACTGTGCCATTTATTACTGAGGGTAGAATTTGGTCCATTGTTCTTTAGAATTATAGATTTGCAGGTATTAGTCAAACTATGTTCTGCTTCCTGCTTATTTTTGTTGTTACATCATGTTCTGTTTTGTAACACCTTATAACTGAATGAAGTTGTGACTTTTTTACATTCATACTAGTGAACAGCTCACACAAACATGAAAACAGATTTCATGGTGTCTGAGAGGGAATTTATATTCAAGTCATTTTAAATAACTTTAGTCCTTCCAGAGAGATTGTTGTACTTTATAAAGCGGATGGACAGGCTTTAGTTTTATTTGGTAGAAAATAAAAATGGTTAAGTGTGAAGACTGGCTGATTCGTCCAAATAAATAAATCTTTGTGAGACTTTTCTCCACAGTATGGACTAAATGAAGCTCTGATGTTACATGTCTTGTCTCATCAAGTATTTCTGGAGTAACAAGTGATTGTGAGTCTTCTTTTTCTTCAGAGTGACTGAAATGAATTGGAAAAAATGGAGGTCAGATCTTGGAGTGAAGCTGAAAGAAGATCCTACAGGCGACATGATGAAAGTCCAGACTAACAGTGAAACTTCTAGTGAGACAACAATCTAAACAAAAGCTTGACTTCCACTGTTTCCTGTTGAAAAGAAAAGATTAATACAAGCTGATGTTTATTTCTTCAGGGACTCCATGGAACCTAAATCTGCTTCTGGAAAGGATTCGTGTCAGACGAAGTCAACAGCGGCAGAGTGATATTATCTAGTGCAAAATCTTTTTTCCTTACTTTTAAAAATTTAGACTTTTTTCCATTTCTTACAAAAATGGTGCTGAATGTTGCATGGAGCCAGAGCACCTTGCAACTACTGAGTGTACACGGATCTCATCTGTATGGCCAAATATTCTGTCCGACAGCTAAAACTTGGACCAAACCAGGTCATGAAACTGCCCAAAGACAGCAGCAAATTTACAACCAACTGACTGAAAAGAAAAGAATCAAGATACTCGTGTTTCTAATTTAGAATTATTTGGGGGTGAATTTAAGTGTAATTTTATTTGTCCAATAATCATTATCTAAAAGAAGAAATGTGATATTAAAATGTCCATATGTACTTGGAGATTTAACTTCAATAAAATAGACTGAATATATTTATTAAAGATATTTGGAGGCTGTTTTTATCTATCTTTATTTTTTTGTTTTTTATTTAGGTGGGTGTATCTGTTTATTTGAACCATGTCTAAAATAAAGTTTTTTTTTCCCTTTGAAATGATCTTTTAACATTAAAAATGCCTGTTTGTGGTACTGCGAGGGTTTCAGTGGTCACTAATTTCACTACAAGTAATTTTAAAACATTTAAATAATCCCAGACTGTGAAAATAAACGTGGAAGTCGTTAAGTAACATTAGTTATATGTTTATTGATCTGAGGATGGCTTAAAGAATAATGTTACCAATGTATATGAGGCGTGACATCACCAGGTGGCCTTTAATATTCCAGAAATTAGTATGTGACATAAAAAAAATAGCACAAATAAAATGTTGTTTAGTTTGTGATGTATAATTTTACTCAGTTTTGTGTTTTATAGATTAACTGAATTTGATTACATGTTCGATAGTTAGGAAAAAATAATAATAAAAATAAAATCAACATTTATGGAACTTTTTGAGCAGGCGGTTGATTGAGGTCCTCTCTCTGCGCATGCTCGGCAGATGTTGCTGCCGTAGCTAGACAGCAGCAAAGAGAAGCAACTACACGGGGATGATTTCTTCATTTTTTTAGCTGTCAGGGTTATATTCTTACAAAATGAGGTTTCCTAACTCATAACGTCGTGAGGAGTAAGTATAGATTTTATTAATACGCGCCCCCTTCGCGTATTTGTCAATGAAAAGTTTAAGCTAATCAGTTGGCCTGGTCACATCAAGCACAAAGAAGCTGCTTATTGTGGCACTCACTTGTCTCGAAATAACCTTTCGGTCCATCTAATTTTACAATTTTTAATTCCTGTTGATATAATGTTGTCGCTCCTCTTCTGATTGTTCGGTTTGTGTTTATTTGTTGAACTAATCCATTCGTATTCATCAGATCGAGATCGTTTGAAACTACAGCATATTAATCTGATTGCTATTGACGGCTAACCTTAGTTAGCTCCCCGATTTTTAACAGATCTAAATATCTGTTTACACATGTTCAGAAACAGGATGGAGGTTTAAGTGTTTAAAATGTCACTTTGAAAATCTGTCCGTTGTAATTCGTCTTTGACTGTCACCGAATCCAGGATTGAAATGGTGGATTAGGATTAAAGCTCTGAGTTTTCAACTGAAAAATGGAGTGGCCTTTTAAAATATATGCCTGCACACGTTTTTAAGCTCTAAACTAAAGACAGGGATGTTTAGTGCACTCTGTCATGTCCTCCTTTAGGTGTCTCAGCAGTGATGAATCATTGTGTGTCAATGGAGGATTAATTATTACTACCTTGAATTCTTCCTGTAAAGAAGATGAGAAGCAGCTGTGAGACTGATGTCTAAGATTAGAAGATCTAGGCCAAAAAGCTTTGTTAATGTAGGTGTGTAAACATGCAGTAAATCTCCAAGCTGGATTATTTGAATAGTTCTGTTTCTTTTTTGTTGTTTGTTTGAAATGACCTTTTACGGTTTTATTTTTTCATAGTTGTGACTTCATGAATGGCTCACAGGAAAAAACAAGGATTGCAAACTTAACAAGTCCTTTTTTGCATAATTTTGATGAATGGAACAAAGTATAGACTCTTTCATGTGTGGATATGTTTTCTTTAAGCAGTTCTGTAAATTAATAGAGAACAAGTATACAATATGTTGATAGTTTCAGGGCCAGCACATCAGTTTTATTTGAATATCTGTTCTGGATTTGCTTTTATATTTTAGCAGGAACTGCTGAGCTGGAGCATCATAGCTAATCGGCTTTCATTCAGCCATCGTGTTGCATTTATGTGCCACTTTGTTTGTGGAAAGAGGCTTTTACCATCTCCATTTTGGCTCTTTGCTGCCTGCAGTGTGTACACAGCAAGCTTTTACAGACTCCTGACTGATATCACTTTATTACAAGCTGCCATTTACTAAAGGTCAAACTAAACAGAATGAGAAAATTGGCAATAGCAAAGTCATTTCACACCAATGTAAGTGACTGTCAGCAGCTGACTTGCACCTGCTCTGTTTGTTCTCAGTATGATGAGAAGAGCGTGTCCAATGCAGCATTAGTGGAATAGTGACATGCTGGCTTGTCTGCCAGCATCAGGTGACTCTGCCATCCATTTTCTTCCCCGCACGCAGATGAACACTGGACCACAGAAATGTAAGTATTTTTTCAGGCTTTTGAGGGTCGTATTTTATTTTATTTGTCAGGTTGGTTTGCATCGAAGATCAACATATACCACTGACTTAATACAGTTTATAGCTTTCAGTGTTTATCTGTGATTTTCAGTAATGTTCATGATGGAGGCTTCAACAAGGATAGAAAATTTAAACTCTCTGGGAACTTTTTAAAACCTATGTAATAATGTATTGTCTTTTGCTATTGTTGTTTAACTTTGTGCGTTTTGCAGGGGAAACTACCCGGAAAATGAGATCTGCCATCTATCCAACCCCAGCCGAGTTGGATGCCTATGCTAAGAAAGTTGCCAACAACCCTTTGACCATCCAGATCTTTCCTAACAGTGTCAAAGTACCTCAAAGGAAGCACATACGTCGCACAGTCAACGGGCTTGACACGTCTTTGTCCAGCCAACGCCACAGTCCCTACACCTCTCAGGTCACCACCAGTGGAGGCCTGCTGGCTGTTCTCCGTGCACCTGTCAAAGGTTTCATCAAAGACTCGCACAGTATCCGCACTCGACACCAACACAAAGCAGTCATGAACCCTCAAACTGGGCCATACGCAGCTCAAAGCACTTTAAACCTTCCTCATCCTCCTCACTTACCAGACCCTTCTCAACCTGCAGCCCAGAAGCAGGGTATAGTTCACACGCAAGCATTGCAGAAGCAGCAAAGTATGGCTCATCCAATGACCTTACAGCAGCCCCACCCACAGGCTTTACATCAGAGGAACATGACCTATCCTCAAGCTGTACAGCGACAGCAGAGCATGTCCCAGGTTCAGGCTACACAGCAACAAAATTTGTCTCGTCCACAATCTCTACAGACACAACAGAGCTTGCCTCGCACTCAGGCTCTACAGCAGCAGCAGGGCCAGTCTTGTTCAGTCATACCGCAGCAGCATCTTTCTCATGTACAAACACTGAAGCATCAGACAGCTCCTCCACAAGCAGTAGTTACACAGCAAGGAGTGACTCAGGATCTGTGCCACATATCTGATGGAGCTCAGCTTCAGAGCTTGCAACACACCCAGGGTCTGGTTGGTTCACAGACCCTTCCCCATGCAGTGCCCACAGGCCCTCTGTCTGTGTCTAATAGCCTCCAACAGCCCCCAGCTGGACAGTTTGGTCAGCGGAAGCTGCCAGATGTGGATGCCCCACCAAATGTAACTGTATCTACCTCCACCATACCACTGTCCATGGCAGCCAGTTTGCATCAGAACCGGCCTGGTGACCTGAGCAGCATCGTTCACCAAATCAACCAGCTGTGTCAGGCTCGGGCCGGCATGGGCACCACTTCAGTCTGTGAGGGTCAGATTGCCAACCCCAGCCCCATTAGTCGCAATCTGCTGATCAACGCCAGCTCCAGGGTGTCTTCTCAGCACTCAGCTCTAGGCAGTGGCCCCAGCTGCCTCATGGTGGGACATCCAGACAAAGTTGTCGCTCAGACTCCCAGTGGCACACTCCACTCGCAGACCAATACAGCTGCTGCTAACAGTGTAGCTGCCTTTCACACAGACAGTGAGAAGGTACAACAGCAGAAGCAGCTTCAGCATCATTTACAACAACAGAAACAGCAACATTTACAACAACTACAGCAGCTCCAGCAGCAGCGCTCCTGGGCCCAACATCAGCTGGCCCACATGCAGCAGCCCCCCGAAGGAGCTCATCCCTGTAAAAACCCCAGGATGGAACCTCAAACTGAGTGTGCTTTCCCTTCTCAAAACCTCAGCTATGCCCACAAGCTACCTAACACTGCACAGGGCTTTCCCCTCAAACACCCCACTGAAAAAACTCATTCTTCCTCCACTGTGAACTGCTCATTAGGATCTATGCCTTATATTAATGGGCAATACATGCAGCCACCATGGAGCGGCATCCCAACCACCGTAGGCAATTGTGGAAATGGGCTTCAGGACCTCCCGGTGGTTTTCCAGGGAGGGCAAACTTCTGCCTCATCAGACCGCATCCCAGGAGCAAAATACAGGCCAGCGAGAGAAGGACCATCTGGCCAGTCTAAGGTGATGCAGAATGTGGCTTTTCTAGGTGAAGACTTCCAGATGCCCAGCTTACCAGACCCAAACATAGATGTGATACAGAAGATACACAGGTCTGCAATGGGCCAGGTGAAGGAGCCCTGCAACAGAGGAGGTGTCCACACTCATCACCCAGGCTACCATTAAAGTATACTTTTATTTCTTAATTATTTTTTAATTAGCACTTTCAGTTTCTTGTGTTGTTTTTTGTCAGTCTTGGAAGTGATCAGGTAGATTTATTTCTTCACAGCTTAATTTGGCCTTTTGATGGTCAGGCGATCTGTCTGTGTTAAATATCTGCGTTTTACCCGGTGACAGTCGGGATATGCTCCAGTTCCTCATGACGCTAAACAGGAAAAAGCGGGTTTGGAAAACAAATGAACGAGCTTAATTTGGAAACCACCAGGTGTGTGGTGTAATAGTATTCCTCAGGTCTTAAGCCATGCTGTACCTTTGTTAAAAATGAAGGGTTTTTGAATTGATATCTTTTCATCACTGGCGCAGATGTGCTGCTCTTTATTTGTGTAAAAATAGTGTTCTTTAGTTTTATTTTGCAGCAGAGTCTATTCTTGTCTCATGATTGTCACAATGCTTTTCTTAGTTTGACAACTTATATCAGCATCTGTGGCCTTACAACTGCCCAAAGGCAAGCTTTAGGATGTCGTTTTATTTACAGTTAATAACTGTTGTCACAGATTGGGATCCAGTTCAATAAGAAGGTTCCACCTTTATGCAATCAGTGACTCTGTAAAGTTTTAGTCTGAGGAGCATCTTTTCTTTGACTGGTCTGATGGTGAGTGACGACTCGCCTTTCCATCACACATACACGTCTTTTTAGCTGCACTCTTGGTGGTCACGATAGATTCTTTGGTTCAGTGTGTAAACATCCTTCACTTCTGAGAATTGTGTAGTTTTATAATAACTCTCCTTTAATATATATCTATATATATCTACACATGTATACTGTTTTCAAGAGTTGCTTTGAAGTAGATGTTTTATTTAGTTTTTGGTTTTTGTTGTCAGCCTGTACTTTGTCCTACTTGAACTGTAGAAACTAGGTGTAAATGTTAAGGAGCAGAAACTCTACTGGCCCGTGTTGATCTGTAGCTAATGTGAAACAGAAGGCATCCCATTACTGGAGTGGTATGTGTGTGTGTTTGAAAATCTAACTGAGGTCTTGCAGGCATGCAATTACTCCAAAAATGAAAGTAGGAAAATGCTTCATTTCACTTTCAACAGGTTTCATCACCACTTTACTGCTGTAATGCAACTCAGCTAATGTTTATCCAGCGGTCACTGGCCTCGCCCTGTGTTGTTTGATGTCTATCAGAAAATGACTGTTTAATCCTGAATATCATTTAACAGACATATCTAGCATGACTTTAGAGCTCCACCCACGTGTCCTTTTGTTGGGGGAGTTGGTTGATTTTCTGTCCTCAAGCCTTCTGGAAAAAAAGCCTTAATGCCATGGTAATTATATCCTACTTAATACTTATTTATACTGTGTTAACTGAGCTTCTTTGTCAGGATACCAACTTCTGTATGCCTTTATTTTGAAAGAGAGTACTTTCCCCTCTGAGCTTCCCTTTGTTTCATTTAAAACCTGCTCAGTTTTGGGTCATCAGGCAGTGTCAAATATAGTGAGAATTGATGATGTTGCCTTAAATGGAATGATCATGTAAAACCACTGATGCCGGTTGATAACTCACCAGTCCTGCTGTCCTAAATGTTGCATATATACTAAGAATTAAAATTGTTTTTAAAATAAACATCTTGATAGTGTTTAGGATAATGAATAGGTGTTTAGAACATGGCTGTAGCAGTTATTTTAAAATATTTGATCAGTGTTTTTGATTTATTTCATGAATTTCCTGATATAGATTTTAAATTTTGTTCTTGTTCGGAAATTAGTCTCCTGTAGGTGTTTTCACTTCAGGTGACGTATTGTTGCAGAAAGTGGAATCTCAAACAACTTTAATCTGATGTCTTGCAAAATTACGTTTTCTTTTCTGGAGGTTCAAAAAAATACAGTACAGGTTAAAAAAACAAAAAGGGAGAAAGAATTTCTAAAGAAATGGTCATGTTGATAGAAAAGCAGCTGAGCTCTTCGGTGTTCGGTCTTTTTACATGACAACAGTTTATTTTTCTCCGAGGGCTCTTTGTTGATGTGCCTCTCCCTTTAAGCTGCTACTGAATTCAATCAACACACACTACTATGATTTGTGTGTTTGTGTCAGTGACGTGTGTTTGTATTTATTTTTTGATCACGTAAAACACTGTCCAATCACCTGGCAGTAGATTTGGTGGTTTGATCAGCCATATTGGGAGATGAATCTGTAAATAATAACTAACCAACATGGACGAGTTATTTAGACATCTGACCCGCTGTGGCCTAAAGACCTTTCAAGCCTGTTTGGGGTTTTAACAACAAATCAAACGTGAAAACACTAAACAACTTGTCTCACTAATTCTGAACTGCTTCATTGCAGCCCGACACAGTCAGGTTCTACAGTTTTATATGAAGTGCCTCCACTGGGCTTAATATGGAGAAGTGTGTGAATGTGTGTGCTTGTGAGTGTATGATAAGCTTGGGTACTTGCACACAGATGTGCACAATGACAAAAAGTGTACAAAGTGAATCTCTGATGGGGGACCAAGCTACTTGATGTAACTACTGATACTGTGTCATGGACTGAAGTCCTGAAGCGTGCCACGACTCTTTGACACTGTCAGGATGTGTCAACTGTTTGCTGCTGACTCACTGACCAAAGTGACCAGGCGTCCCTTTCTAACCTCCTCACCCAAAAGCAATGGCAAACTTGAACTATGAACTAATGTTCTGAGCAACAACCTGGTGACGCAGACGAGAGATTCTGCCCTCGTTTTGTTGGTTAGAGAAAATCCTGAAACAAGATGTGAACCGAGCATCAAAAAATCTAGAGTGAGTGGTTCTATTCCACACAGCATGACACTTCCTTTCTCCAAGTGAAAGTTATCTGGAGGGATTTTAACCAGAGTTTTGTGTTTCATGCTTTCATTTGACATTATATAGATGCAGAAGTAGTACGTCTGTTTGCACTGTAAGAATTTGTGGATCAAAATGTTGTAACAACTCACTCTAGATTTATTTTTGATCTGATAATTGTTTTGATTATAAACAACCATGTTCTGAACAGTGATGGAGGGGCTTTCTTTCTCTGCTGTGTAATAATGTGATATTCCAGTTTTTCCTAACCTTCAGGAATTAAAATGTCTTGCACAAACATTCCCCCTACCAAAATAAAGTTTGCAAACACAAAGCTTTGAGTGTTTTTTTATTATATACATATGTTTAAGATACAAAATGTCACGGGAAATAAAATACTTTTAAAACATTACGAATGGCATCAAATGCACCAGGAATGATTTTTGGATATGGTCCAATTATAAGAATCTAGAACAGAATGGAATCCATTCATCCATCCTCTGCTTATCCTTGTTGGTTTGCAGGGGCAACAGGTTCAGGAGAGAAACAAACATCCCTCATCCTACAGACACAATGAATGTCTTACAACAACATGTTATATGGGAATAACAATCGTAAAAACACGTGGGACCCGCCCCTGATTAATAAAGTATTTTTGATTTGATGTGTCATTATTACACACCAGTCCTCTTGTATGAACAGGAAATTTTCAGCTTCTTACCAGACTGAACGTAACTGAACTCTTCATCAATCTGTCCCTGGATCACTTCTCCTCATCCTCTTCCTCCTCCAAATAAACCTGAATAACTACCTCTCCTTACTTTACCTGTCCTGCACCTGTAGTTGAAGTTGTGGTGGCAAACAAATCAGTAAGTTTGGCACATTTATTGCCTCCTTTGCTGCGTATTAAGACGTTTTCTCGCAGTGATGCTGCGTCCCGTGCACTTTTCTGGTTTATCACGTTCCACTCACATCTTCTCTCCAGCTGCGGTCAGCTCAAACCGTAAAGTCTGAAATTTTGATGAAAGGGGAGGGGCAGGCCGAAAAGATTTAATTGGATGAGCCTACTGTCCTACAAGAAATTCAACCAATGTGCTGTTGCCGATGATGAAACCAATGTATTTGGGGTTAATTATGACAGACCGGCCAGTATGTCTGATGGTCAGTCCAGGCCTGCCTTCTCTACTAGGCTACAGCAGCCCTTTAGTTGTTTGAGGCAGCTGAAGTCTCATTAATGCCACCTTTTAGTTAAAAGTATCATGGTGATAAAGCTTAAATAAATTGTGTTCATACAACACATATTTAATATGTAGGGAAAACATGAAACATAACTACATCAAGTTTGCTTAAGAAAATTATTTTAAAGCAAAAAACACATTTTTATGTGTTAGTTGAAAATAAGTTGACTATGTGAAATCAACAATTGCTCTGATTCACCTTTTTGAGTGTAACTCTGCCTTGAACTGTTTGCTATGTCTTATGCTAACAGCTTTTAGCCAGCAGCATGCTAGGCGTGGTTTGAACTGCGGGAGCTGATGAATACTAACGGGCAAAGGAGTTGTGACGAAACAAATACAGGCTGCCAGAACTCGGGTGTTATCGCCACCTGCGTATTTTGAGTGATAAAAACTGAAAGAGAAGTTGTTGACCTGTTTTCACACCCACTATGAAGGTAAGAACACCTGTGGAGCTAAAATATTGAACAGAAACCTCAGAAAAACCGTTTTTAATGGAATGGCCTCTTAAGAACTCCAAAATAACAACAGAGACTTCAAGCTGTTTAGTATCATCAGGATTTATTAAAAACATGCAAATTAAATCACACAATGAAAAAGATACTGATTAGTTAAACTTTAAAACTACTAACGATTAATTGACTTTTAAAATGAAATTAAAATTGTAATAAAAATTGAAGGTGAAAAAGAAAAAGTAACTAAATTAAACAACCTCTTTACAGACACATGACCCAACACAGGAGAACCAGACCTTCAGGTCCAGAGTCAGCTGCACACCTACATCTTACAGATTAAGGAAACTCTGTCAGGACAGTAATGTACAAATTTTAGACTGAGAAGACAGATGGATTGAAAAGAGAAGCCATATTTGTTTAATGGGAAACCAAACCTAAACAGAGGAGGTGGTCTCAGATTTCACTTGTCTAACACCTACAATGCTGCAGTGACTCTTTCCAGTCAGTTTCACACAGTTCAAGCTGTGAAACATGTGACTACAACACCTCACATAAACAAGTCACAGGTAACAATAACCTAACGAGTCTCAGGTAGGACAGGGGTCAGTGACCTTTGGGACTTTAATGACTCTATTCATACTTTGGTCCCAATAACAAGTTACAAGCCTGAAACTTCAAACCATGATCAGAACTGAAGAAACCTTTTGGATGAGAAGAGCAAGATGATGAGAGGTGAAACATCTTCAAGAAGCAGAAAAACAAGTTAGAAAACATTTTGGATTGACATGTCCTGACAGCCAAGATCTATAGAAACAAAGAGGATCTATGTTCTGGAGTCTAAACAGACTCACATGACATCAAATCAAGCATCATATTAACAGTAAACATTGTAAAATAAACAAGACGTTAGTAAAAACATGTTGAATGGATAATATTAAGCACCAAAGATGCAGTTAAACAATCAGAGTGTACAGAAATTAAAAGTGATGTATGATGAACATATCCTGGACTTCAGCGTGTCTCTGTCTGGCTTTCCAACAATACGGGCAGACAGAGATTTGAAGAGGAGCAGCAAAAGAAGAGGAGTTTGTCAGCTGATCACATCTGCAGTCACCTGTTGGGGGCGGAGCATCAGAGCAGGTAACATGAAGAGGCTGAACAGATGGATAAGGAGGACTGATTCTGTCCTGGAGACTGAACTGGAGTCTCTTGAGTTGATTGTCCAAAGGAGGATGAAGAACATGATGGAAAACCCTCATCATCCTCTTCACAACACAGTAACTCAACAACAGAGTGTCTTCAGTCAGAAGATTCTTCATAATCCGCTGCAGCACAGACCTCTATAGGAGATCCTTCCTGTCCACACCTATAACCTTCTATAATGGCTCCCTGAGAAAGAACTGAGCTACAACAACACTCAATTTCCCTTCGGGGATTAATAAAGTATTTTTGATTTGATTTGTAGTTCTCATGTTCAGATAAACCAGTAGTGGAACATTCATCTGCTACATAATGAGAAGCTGCTGATAGAAAATGGTTTGAATGTTTTTCTAAAGTGTTTTTAAAGTGTAACTGAGTTAAATGTGGAACTGATGTTGAGTTAGTGTTAAATGAGAATACAGTGGAGACAGAATCATCCTCCATTTTACAACATTGACTGTTTTAGGAAAGTTAATAGAAAAGTTTTCATGAATAAATATTAACGTTCAGATTTCAGCTGTAATATTAAACTTTTTGTTTTGATGACTCATGTTCTGCAGACGTATCTTATTCTTCCAAATTTGTGCAGTGATCTCTTTGATCTTCAAATTCCTAAAAATGACATGATGATTAAATATTAATTCTTATTGGTGTTTTATTACCAACCAGAAACATTAGAAGCAGTAAAACCTACCGTGGTTGATGTACGTTGTCTGTGACAGATGCAGCAATTCTTCTTCTCCTCGTGATCCTGAACCTTTTCATTAACATCTGACCTCCATTCATCCCAACGCTTTTCACATAACCTAAAGACAAAGAACCAAAGAATGTTTCACATGATGAGATACTGAAGTTATTTGAACCATATTTGTTGTTTATTTTACAGTTTTAAACATTCAACATGATAAAGGAGTGAATGTTTCTGCATGACTCAGTATACAGATTTCAACACTTAACAGAAAGAACTGCGTTTTACTTCAATGAACCAAAACAAATGGTGGAGAGGAGACCTGCAGTTTCATCATCTCATACATTTACTCACTAGTTCAATGTGTATTTTCAGAGCAGATTTAAATCTGGATACATGCGGTGATGGTTTACCTGAAATATTTAACTTCCTCGTCATTTTCAGACAACTTTTCCAAGACGTCTTTGTTGAGGAATGAATTTATAAAACACTTAAAATCATGTTCCTTCTCCATGTCCAAAGTCGTGAAAGTTTTCTGAGGATGTGCAAAAAAGGTGTGTCATGCCAAACATTTCAGATCTTTTTGTCTAAGTGTCCCGTTGCATGAAAATATTCTAGAAAAACATCATGTTTCAATATTTTTCTTAAAATATTATGAGTGAAAGTCTAAAATGTTCTGTCTGTTTTCAACTGTATGTGTAATTTATATGTTGTTCATAAAATATGCTGCAATATTTAAAGATAAAGAATTATTATAATTAATCGTCAATAATGTGTTAAATTAATCCAATCTGGTAAATGTAAGATTTCAGTTATAGTTTCTAAATATTCTCACCTGCAGGTTCCAGATTCTTTCAATTTCTTCTGAGGTATTCTCGACTGTGTTGCCCATCAAAGCTATGAGCATGTTGAGCATCAGAATGTAAGTGACCACTATGTAGCCAACAAGCAAGGTGTAGAAAACTTCAATGTTTTCAATATCCTCGGTGAACTCCAGATTTCCCATCCCGATAGTGAACTTGAACATTTCCATCAATGTAAAACGGAATGAATGAAAACCCAACGTCTTATGCTCAGATGGATCAACATCAGAGCTGATTTCTGGTCCCAGTGAGCTCTGTGTTGTGTTATGAACTGTAGGTGAATAATTTATGAGCGTGACAACAGCTATGGACAGAAAAAAAAATATATAATTTAAGTTGGAAGTTTCGACACTGAAAAATATTTTCTCCAAGTTATTATTATTTTTCAATCTTACCAAAAGAAAATCCAAAAATCAAGACACTGTAGACACATAAAAATTGACGCAGGTCATTCAGGATCATCTGAAAAGAAACAAACTCCATAAATCACACAACTGCTGATCAAACAACATAGTCATTGACTTCTGATTCTGAATTCTTACTTTTTGCATCATAACAACGTATATTCCCAGTTTCTTGTATATTCTTGTGAAATATAAACCGTTCACCCAGGCGAGAACTAAAGACAGCAGAAACATCTCGATGAAGTTCTCATTCTTACAGAAGTACAACACTACAGACACCAGGAAGAAGGTTCCCTGCAGAAAGCTGCAAACACAATGGAGAGGTAAGAAGGCAGATGTTTTACAGGTGTTTTTTACAGTGTTGGACAAAAGTTGAAATAAAACACAAGGTTAAAAATGGCACAATTATCAAAAGGTTTAAACTAAAACAAGATTTTATATTTTCATCTTTTATGTTAAAAAAATAAAACAAACCCAATATTAAACATTATTGAACTGCTTCAGAGTCATTTTATATTAGATTAAAGTCAGTTAATGCTTCCCTTTGCTCTCTAAAACCTGATATTAGCATGTGTTTGTGGGTTTTCTGAACAATAGAAAAATGTTTGGAAGACGACGTGTTAATAGTATTGAAGAGAATCAGTTCTGTCAATAAAATGTTACATGTAACAAGCTTGAAGTTGGGTCTAATTTTCAAATACAATTTGTGGCCTTTTTTCCAAAAACATTTAGTAAATGCTATAAGCAGTAAAAGACTATTCTTGCTTAAAATGTGTTTAAAAATATATGATTCTACTTTGTGCTTTTTGGAGATCAATTTATCATCTTTTCACTTGATAATTACAATAATGAGAATTTTAAACAAAGACACATAATTCTGTTCCAATATATATAATTTAAATGTTTAAATTTGTTCAATATTAATACTTACAAAAGTGGGTCAAAATATCCATCAATATTCAGAGAATCTTTGTCGAACAGTCCCTTAAACAGTTCCTTAAGCGGTCCCTTAAGCTGTTCCTTAAACAGTTTCTTAAGCTGTTCCTTAAGCGATCCCTTAAGCTGTCCCTTCTTACCTGGATGTCTTCTCCAGTAAATAGTAATCTAAAGATTAAAAAATTAGACACATTAACACAAATAACTTTAACTCTATTTGAGTGTTTCATGAGACAAAATGATCAGTATTTTAATAATTTTAGGATTTAATCTGATAATCTGAAGATCAGAGATATCCAAAAATAAATTTGACTCTTTTTGTGTGAATCTTCTCACCGATGAAAACATCATTCGTACTGCTCCGTAGACACAAATGATCCAACCAAAACATCGGAGGATGTCACCTGGAGTGTTTTCTATAGGAAATGGTGACTGTGGATCAAAAGATTGATTGTCTTTGCTTAGTCTGATAAAAGTAGACACACATTCTTGGTGTTTTTTTTAACTTCGCAGATGGTTTATTCCACTTTCAATTTTACCTCTCCATCCTTTCTGTAGACAGCCATAAGATTGAGGATGGCCAGGTATATCAAATAAAACCCAAAATTTACCCAGAATAATCCTCTGCCAAACCTCTGCCACTTATGTTCAATAAAACTGTGCAGAGGTTCCATCTGGAGCAACTCAAGTTGATTCTAAAACACAAGTAAACAAGTTAGATTTCAGATTAAAAACATTTCTGTGAAAACTCATTTTATTTTGACATCTCATTTATTCCTTAATGTTGTAAAACCAACAGAGAATCTTAGACCCTGTCAAGAAAGAGTGAAATTGAGATTGTGCTTTTCTACCACTACGTCCTTTCTTTCCCATGTAATAGTGCAAAACATGTGCACTATTCGAAAAACGACAAACAGCCTTTGAGCTTCTCATTTGGGGTAAAATCCTCATTACCATAGAGAACAAAGAAAGGCTAAACTGGTAATAGAATTTTTAAGACAAAGTGGATTGTTAAAGAGAATTTTTTTTTTTTTACATTTTTTTTGCTCTCCGACTCACACTCCAGCTCAGTAGGTGGCAGAAATGCATCTACAAGTTAAATGCCACCTACCATTAAACAATAGTAGAAGAAGAACATGAACATAACTTGTGAGTTCGCTGTTTTTTTCTGCATTTGGGTTTTGTTTAAAAAAAAAACCCAGAAACTTGAAGATTGTTACTCAGAAATTTGAGCAAACTCAGTAAAAGCAGCTGTATTTTGTTCAACACTTATTTGTGTATTTTGTGTGATTCCTCTTACCAGAGATCTTGTATTTTTATAATTCATCATATTACAGGCTATTAATTATCTTCTGAAAATGTGAATAAGCAGATTTTCAAACATACCTCACTAAGATTGTGATTTATAAAAAACTTCATCTAATGGAAATAATCACTGAGTTACAATTCATTCTTAACTCTATCTTAAGTACTTCTACAAACTTCTCCACAGACGAACATCATCCTATACACATGATACATATGATTAAATAAAGTAGAAATTTCTAACCAGCTTGCCGCTCCTCAACACAAGTATCTCCAACACAGAATTGTGGTATGAGGTGTCCACGTCACTCATGTCATAAAATGAACATTGAAGAGGTCCGTAGACCCATTGTGTGAACTTTCTCGACAACGGCCTCGTCTCTTCATCCATAAACTCACGATTCAACATGTGCTTCAACATCTGGCAAATGAGAAGAGAAATAGATCAGGTCAATTAGAGAAATAATTAGTTAAATTGCATTTAGGGAAGTAACTCAGACTGCACACATCAGGTAGTTTTCTTTACATTTACAGAGAAAACAGACCTACCCCACTCTTGCCGAGATCAGCAGCTAATTTCAGGGGAGTCAGACCATCCTTATTTTCAATTAATTCCAGTGTGTTGTTTTTCTTTCCATTTGGTTTAAGTTTGAAGTCATCAATAAGGATTTTATCATACATGTTGGAAATTAATTTTGTGCTTTTATGTTTGTCATCTGATATGTACACCAAGGAGTGTAACACAGTGTTTCCTCGTGAGTCTTGATCTGAAGCTTTTGCTCCTTTTTCCATGAGAAATGACACAATTTCTGGCTGGAGTGTGCAGGCAGCCAGTGACAGAGGAAGCTCCGCTTTGGGAAACAAACAAATAAGTTTAGAGATGAGACTCAACAAGAAAAAAAATAGAAAACAATATCCTTTAAAATGTATTTTGTATGAACTGACCCACCATAATAAAAGTTCTTTTTTACTAAGGTTTCAGTCTTCACATGCGCTCCTTTCTCGACCAGCAGCTTCACATACTCAAAGCTCCTCCTCTCTATGGCAATATGTAAGGCTGTCTGACCTGTAGTATATTCAAGTCATTTCGGAAAAAAGTTCTTTAAACTTTCTCACAACATATTAGGCCCATTCAGCTTGAAGCTCTTTGCAGTGAAAAATATTTTCTCGAACATTAAAACCTTCAGATGGAAACAAAGTAATAAAAAGTTGAACTCTTACCTTTTAAATCAGAACTAGTAAAAGCTGCATTGATCAGCTTTGGTAAATCCTCCGTTTGTTCTGCTATGTTGAGGAGAACTTCAATTGTGTCATTTTTTTCATCTTTCAGGTTCATCAAAGCGTTCATGAGAGCAGTTTTTCCATGTTTGTCTGAAATAACAAATTTTTTCATCAATGAACAATTTACTAAACTCTGCAGAGATAATATGTTATTTTTAATTCTGTTTGTATTTATTTATGTGTTAATGAGGATAACAGACAGCTAAACTAAAGCTTTCTTTTCTATATTTTTTTATCATTCAGACTTTCCTCCTCGTCTTCAGTGATGATTTCTTTAAACTGATCAAACCACTAGCAGTCGTTTCATTACCACCATAAATTTATGTGGCAGCACTGCTGCAATGTAAATTACTACTAATCAGATAAATGTACTTACCGAGAAAATCTTCACTAAGTTTCTTTCCACTCTTTAGCAGGTCTGGACGCAGAGCCTCAAGCTGTGTTATGTCTCCTTTAGTTGTTGCTTCAAACACTTTCTTCATCAATGATTTCGTTTCACGATCCTCCTCATTATTCTTTCCACTCTTTTGCGGGTCTGGACGCAGAGCCTCAAGCTCTCCTTTAGTTGTGTCATTTCTCCTTTAGTTGAACATTTCAAAGCTGATTCTTAATAATCCAGTTTAGCAAACCAGTTTACCTAAAAGTTTCATATAAAATTATGCAAAACTTGTAATTTACCTGTCACCACACTCTACGTCATCCATGGCCTCTGTAGCAATGACTGGAATTACTGTGTTCCTGGAAGAAGAAAATTTGCTTTGCTTGTTATATCTTAATTTTTTGTGTTTTAGTTGTGATTTTAATCTTTAGTTTCACTCAAACACACAGAATGTTGAATTAGATTAAAATACACCCTTGTTAACAGGGACATTTTCTCTTTAAAACAACTATTACTGAAAATCTAGTTGCTAAAACACAAAAAAGCACTCCCACAACTCAATTTTTTGACTCAGCACCTGGCTCCACCCACTGAACACGTCTGGGCAAGACCAGAAAACAGCACATGGCTGCACTGTCCTTGACCTGCCAGACTTCGTCACAAAGGAGGGAAAAACCTTCTGTATCTTCATTTTAAAGGTACGTTGTGTCTTTCATTTAAACCACCAACATTGTTTTAAGCAAGTGATTGGAATAGTATGTCAATTATGCTAGTCAGTGTACATTTTTTTTTTTCAAAGAATACAACAAATAGGTACAACACATATGAAACTGCTAGCTTACAAATTAATGTAAATGTAAATAGTATTTTTATACTTATCTTTAAACTTATCACTTAAGTTTTAATTTTGAAACTGTTAAATGAATGATAAAAAAATACAGAAATATCATCTTTAAACCCTTTTTTTGAAAAATTTATACTTACTTCTACTACTACTACTACTGTCATTTAGCAGACGCTTTTATCCAAAGCGACTTACATTGAGAGAACATACAAGCAAGAAATCAAAGAGAAGGAAACAATATAAGGAGGCGGACTGTTTGGAGTCCAGTTTAATTCCGACGCTGATACATCAAGTGCGTTTTTTTTTTTTTTTTCTTGTAGAGATAAAAAACACATTAGTTCTTTACTTAAAAGAACATGTAGAATTTATTTACTGTGAACAATTCTCTGATCTGTTATTAACATTATATGGTAAATACCTTCTTTAACCACAATAAGTAACAATAATGAGAGAGAAAAAATATACCTAACTCAATAAAAGCTGACTTTTTGTTGTTGTCCCCCCCCTGAAAGAACACTGAGGACCTTGAAGAGAATCTCATCAGCATGACTATGAACATTGCTTCCATTGGCGATTCAGGATCCAAAACCTCCAAGTCAAGTACTTGAAGAAAAGAACATCGCAAGGTGCTGTGCTTTACTCATGGGCCTCATATATGCTCTGAGCTTTCAGTTGTTGGTGTATTGTTCAATACTGAAAGCTTGTGAACAGCATGAGAAAATAATTGTGCACTGCAATAATTGTTATGTTGTGAAGTTCAGTTTCTAATGTTAAATTACACTGACACACCATGTAATTTATTTTTTCTTAAGTTAGGAATATGTTATAGATTTTACCAAAAGGAGACGTTTTAACAAGGTCCTTGTTAAGTATTTTAATCAGCTTCTACACTTAATACAGTGTTTTTATATTTTTTTAGTAAGTTGTCAGGCAATGTAGTTCCATTTAAATTGACTAAAAAATGTTGATGTAAATACTGAGTGAAGTACAATAAATGCACAGTTTGTGAAATCCTGTGTTTGTGATATTTTTTTTGTAAAATGCTTCTACAAGGTCTCAGAAAAGTTAAGTTAAACTAACTTAAAAATGTTGTTTATATAACAAAGAATTTTAAGTTGTTAACATTCTGAAATGAGTTAAACGTGGTTGAATTTCAGTGGAAGCAACTCAAATAAGTAAGCAATCAACTCAAAAATGTAGAACAATGCACATATATTTATTGAGTAGGCCTTTAGTTAATAAAACGTTTTACTGTTGAGAAATTTAAGTTACCTAAAATTAAAAGAAGCCATTAGTTCAAGACAACTTCATTTAAGTTGATCCAATGTGAAAAGACCAATGGAGAGGGTTGCCTCAATTTTTCTTGTTGGGTTAAGTCATTACTTTTTAGAGTGCAGTAAAAATAAAATAAAACACACACTCTTTACCTGTATCATTACTACTTACCTTAAAAGTCGCACGTCGTTATCGTTGTTCTCGTTTGTCCTTTTTTAAGACGTCAAAATGACTTTATCTGTCTCTGAAAGCTGCTGATCAATGACTACAAACAGACAATTATCAGTCTAAACTGAGAGATCTCAGGATGACGAAGGTGGTCTTGTGAATCTGTCAAGATCAACACTGAACATACAGCCTACTCAAGCAGTTCATGTACAAACTTGAAGTTTTAAGTTCTTAAGAAGCTCTGCCCATTCACTGATCCTTTTCCTGCTAATTTCTCAGGTAGCAAGTCAAGTAAACGTAAAGAATGCTGACGTTTGAGACTGTGATTTCAAAGATTTTAATTGGTGTTACATACAGAAAAGATTAACACTGATAATAAAAAATTAAAAGGACATTTTAAAAGTCAGAGAACCACATTTAGATATTGATTAAAACTCAACACATTAATTCACAAATTTACCCAAAATAAAAAGTTGTGATTTAGTGACATATTTTGATTTCATCTGTTAAATAGTTGGACAGTTAAAGTGAAATCATCCCAGTTTACCAGTCCTTTTGTAAATAACTTGAACAACAATAAAACCAATTAGAACCAGAACTTTGTACTTTGTACCACCTGATTGTCTTTCAGTAGAACAACAAACAGAAAACGGGTTGCATGATGGCACAGTTGGTAGAGCTGTTATCTTGCAGCGAGAAGGTCTTGGATTCAATTACGGGCAGGGCTGTTGCTAGGCTTTTGGAGGCCCTAAACTTAATTGGCTAGGGAGCCCCCGCACCCTCCCACCCCCCTCCACGAGACTGTATCTTTGAGGTTTGAGTTTTGCAAACATAAAAGTCTAAAATATTAAAACATACACTATGTCCCTGCTGTTCCTGTTAATGAAGTGTTGAAAAGTTTACATGAATTGAATTGAACTTGAATTAACTTTATTCTCATTCAACCCTTTCTGGTTGAACGAAATTAGGTTTCCCAGGTCTTGACATAGGTTATAATGTAAATTAACAATATAAAATTGACACAAAACATAATAAATATAAAAATAAAGCAGCAGAGCATTAAAAACAGATGTTAGAACTACATAGCAGACTGAGTTCATCCAGATACATAACTTCCCTGAAGCAAACACAAATTTTGTTCTTTTTCTAAATGGCATGTAAAAAGCAGCAATCTTTGTATGAACATGCACAATTGAAGAAGAGAGCCTGAGTTCAGATCAGAGACACCTTCATGTCCTTTTAAAGCAAATAGGGTGGTGACAATACGGGGGCGGCAGAGGATGTCGTTAGATTTACGTGTTATGAGAAATACAAGAAAACACTAAGAACCTGCGGAACCAGTTAACGTATACCAAATTGCTTCAGGTCAAACTGCTGCAGAAGACCGGGTTGGGGGGAATTTCACACTTTCAGAACTTTGACACAGGAACCCTGGCAGTAGAAAAACTAAAATTTTGTTAATTTTCTGTCCTATCCATTCCACCGTTCCTGCTTTTGTTTAGTTTTACTCCCACTCTTATCACAACTTTATTGCTCCTCTTGTTTTAGGCCTGAGCACCGAAGGCTGTGCAAAGGCCTCGCTGTTTATTATTTTAAATCTTCTATAAAAGGATTTGCGAAAAATTTGGCTGCCACCCCCTAAAATAATCAAAACATTTGCAAAATTTTAGGTTTTGGTACTGGGCGGAGCCTCCTTCATACACGGCGCCACCTATTGGTGGGGCTCTTCCAACAGCTTTCAAGTACAGATATGACATTTGGTGGACATGGTGATGATGATGGTTCCTGTATTGTGATTTCTGGAGATGATGTGGTCAAGGTCAATTTTATTTATAATTACAGCAGCATAATCTGCCCCAAAGCGCTGTACAAGGCACAACACACCAAGGTTAGGAAAATCAACAATAGAATAGAACAGAAAGAACATAAAATAAAATAAGTACAGAACAGTCACAGTTCACAATAAAAACTGTTAAAAACTATTGAAGATACTCAAGTCAATCTGCAATAAAATCTAGATCAAAACGGTGCATCTTAAAAAGGGATTTAAAATGTTCTAAACTCTGTGTGGTCCTAATGTTAAAAGGTAAATTGTTCCACAATTTGGGACCAACCACAGGGAAAGCTCTGTCACCGCGAGTCTTTGGAACTATTAAGAGAGCTTGAGCGCTGGACCTCAGGGATCTGGCAGGGGTGTAAACGGTCAGCAGCTCAGAAATGTAACATGGGGCCAGGCCAAGAACGGATTTAAAAACAAAAAGTAAAACTTTCAAATGGATCCTGTAAAAGACAGGCAGCCAATGAAGAGAGGCCAGAACTGGGGTTATGTGATCCCACTTACTGGTGCCAGTCAGCAAGCGGGCCGCTGCATTCTGGACTAGCTGAAGCCGATGTAGGGAGGACTGCAGTCCAGCCCAGAATACAGGGAGTTGCAGTAGTCCAATCGGCAAGAAATGAACAGATGAATGACATATTCCAGGACATTAGCAGGAAGGTATATGTGGTTGTTGGACAGATCGCTGATGTAGTTCCTGAGCATGTGTGCAGGAATCCGGAGCGGAGACGGACCAGTGGAGGTGAGATGGAGGCATGGCGTTGAAGCCATGCTGGAGGTTCGAGCAATCGGAGAGACAAGGCATGGGATCCGGAGGATGAAAGTCCGGAGAAGGTCCTGAGCAGGTGAGGGGACGGAACAGGTAAGTAAATGCTCAGCAATGAATAAATAGAATGCTTTAAGAGAAGCTTCTATGGCCGAGTTACCACATTGAATGGAGGAACCAACTGGCAGCCACTCCCCTTTTATCTTCCAGGCTGAGTGACTGGATAATAAGACACACCTGCTGCTGATGCTGATCTGTCACACCCAGTGGAGAAAGGTAAGAGGAAAACAACACGCTCACAACTACCAACAGCTGACACCTAACATGTACAGAATACCTTCTAACCCTGTCACAAATTTCTATTAATTGCATTGTGTAAAATAAAAACTTTAAAGCTGAGTGTTTGAACACTACAAGTGAAAAACACCAGGGGTGTATTTCACAAAGCAGGTTTAACAAACTCTAAATCAAAACCTGAACTCAAAGTTGACCAACTCTCAGTTGACTTGATCAGCAATTTTCTGGCACACAATCTCTTTCTCTTTTGCTGCCGCTTTTTAAAAATGTGCTCATATTTTGTACATGCAGTCATTTGAAGATCCATTTCTACTGGGAAGCAGTAGGGGGCGCTAACCTTTTGTCCACTGGTTGCCATGGTGAATCATGTTATCTGTGTTCCACTGATGAGGGCTTCTTATATCCTCATGCACAAGTAAAACCAAAAACTCTGAGTTTGACAACTGAGAGTTGGTAAACCTTGAGTTCAGATTTTGATTTAGTTTGTTAAACCTGCCTTCTGAAATACACCCCACCTGGTGTTAACATAAGGATTCAAGGTCACACCAGGTATGTGTGTGGGAGAATATCGAAAAGGGAAAAAAAAATCTTCTCTAGGTAAAATAAAATTACACGAAAATACACTTTGCTCGAATGAACAATCACGAAATAGGGGGAAAGTTGTGTTTTTAGTAAATTAACAAACTTAAATAAATTTAAGGTTAAAATTCAGAATAAGGTACTGCTCACTTCTGAAGCTGTATTATTGTGAACAGAGTTGCAGACAATCCTTAGAATTTCACGCTGTGACTTCTGACCTAAATTCTTTCATTTGGTTGGATAATACTAACTCAGAATTATTTACCTACCGAGAACCCAAAATAAAATTTTTTGCTTTTCCCTCTTGCTCTTCATCTTTCTCCATATTCCTTTTCTCCTTTTACCACAAATCTTTAGGACATTATTTTGATCAGACGATCAGTAATAAAGTTCTTGTCTAAACTGTTATTTGGGCATAAGCAACTTAAAAGGATTTAAATTGTGTTTTTTGTTCATTTGAACTTATAAAATTAAACCAGTGGTAAACATTTCCAAAAATATTTACTAGAGGGTTAACAAACGGGTTTCTTCTGGTAAACAATGTTGAATTTAACACATCATTACTACTACTACTACTACTACTACTGTCATTTAGCAGACGCTTTTATCCAAAGCGACTTACATTGAGAGAACATACAAGCAAGAATTCAAAGAGAAGGAAAAAAATATAAGGAGGCGGACTGTTTGGAGTCCAGTTTAATTCCGACGCTGATACATCAAGTGTATCAATTTTTTTTTTTTTTTTTTGTGAGAGATAAATTCTCAAATCGATATCATAAATCATAAATTACTCCTACATTAAGACTGAACTATGTTCTAAGGTTAAATATATGGTTTGGTTTTGGGAAGATTTCATGCAACTGGCATCAATAAACTTGTGATTAATCCATTAAAGTGTATTCTTCTACACCACACATTGATCCTGTGTGGTGGTTTTAAAGTGCCTTATAAATAACTGAATTGGATTAAAACTCTAAATTAGGAAATTAGGAAGTTTTATTAGGAACAACAGAATTTGACTTCAAGGAACCAAAATAAATGGAGGAGCATGTTGAGCATTAGGATGTAAGTGATGAGTAGGATGTAGATAACTGTTGTTTTTCACATGATCCATGAACTTCTTGCACTCAAATTACCTCTGATTTCTTGTCCTAGGATGCTGTTTGTCCACACTGCAGACAACCGAAAACTGAAAATACGATGAAAGGTAAGAAAGCAGATGTTTTACAGTATCAGGCAAAGGTCGGCTTAAATAGAAAGTAAAAGATGGGCAAATGTTAAAAAAAGTGTGACGCACGCAATTGCATAATGACACAGCAGTTTTAACAAAATTTAGATTAATCAAGATTAAATATTGCAGTGCTGGTTAAAATCAACAAGAAAACATTAGAAACTCATAATAAACATCCAAAATCAATTAGTCATTTGATTTGGGACTAAACTCAGTTAACACTTCACTTTTGTCAATTTAATTAGACTCACAAATACACTGGACCCAGGAATTCAAATGGGAAGTTAAATGTTTTATTTAAAACAGGCTTGATCACAGGAAACTGATTCATTCACATCCAGCTCTTCTAAAATAAAAGTTTAAGGAGCAGAAAATGTCATTAAAGGAGAACGCCCGTTTTTTGCAATTGGGGCCTTATTTATTCTGTGAGATGTGTTTTACTCGTCATCAGTGGTACTTTTTTGCTATTCGAATTCGTCTCGGAGATTTTTGATTCACACGGCAAACACCTAAACGCCAATAAACGAGAGTCGGTTGGGCCTGCGCTCGCTGACCCTAAATCGGTTTAAAGTCAGTTCAAATCCGTTATTTTTTTAATCTGGCCATTTAGATACTCTATTGTTTATTCCGTTCCAGTGCCATCTTGAATCCTGCGCTCATAGAAATGATATTTTTTACACTGACGGGAGAGTGATGTCATCTCTCCGTGCCCACTCACGTATTACCTGTAAGGAAGTTGTTTGAAACTGCTACTCCTTAGCTATTCGTAGCAACACACAAATCGGAACTCTTGTTTTCAGTGTAGAAAAAATGCGTCGATTTTGCGCATATCCTGGGTGCAACAGCAAAATGAGGAATGAGATTAAAAAAATAATGGATTTGAACTGATTTTAAACGGATTTAGGGTCAGCGAACGCAGGCCCAACTGACTCTCGTTTATTGGCGTTTAGGTGTTTGCCGTGTGAATCAAAAATCTCCGAGACGAATCCGAATCGCAAAAAAGTACCACTGATGACGAGTAAAACACATCTCACAGAATAAATAAGGCCCCAATTGCAAAAAACTGGCGTTCTCCTTTAAATGTTGGACAAATTAGACACGTTCATCTACAACTAACTAAACTGCAGAAACTAGCCAATCCTCTATATAAAGCTGCTTTTTAGATAGAAATGAAATCTTTGTATAATAGCAGACGTTAATGCAACAGTGACATTAAAAGTCTTTAAAAGGACCTTTACTGGTTTCATTTCATTGCGATAAAAAGTGGAAATTATGCTGAATAATATATCAAAAGAGAATTAACAGCAGATGAACACTGAGCGAAGATGTAAAAGTTCCTCAGTTTAGATTCCTTACTATGAACTATTTGAAGAAATGGAAGGCATGAAAACTCATGATGTTTCAGATATCAACTCTTGTTATCAGATAATTTCATTCTGTTGATGCTGGTTCTGTCTTCCACGAACCCTATCCAGAATCATGTTTCGGTTCCACAGACCACCTAAAAGGTTAAATGAGGATTTATTGTTAACTTTTATTGATGTCTTCTTTACAGAAAACAGCAGCAGAAGTAAAACTTACGCTTTCTGACTGTTGTTGAACCACATTCATCATCTGTTTGTGGAAATTGGTGAGAAGGATCTTCCCTCAGCTTCACTCGAAGATCTGACCTCCATTTTTGCCAATTCTTTTCATTCACCCTAAAGACACAGAAGAATCATTTATTTGAAATGATTAACATTTCTTATTTTTTGTTTGACAATTTTGCACCATGCTCGAGGTTAATTGGTATCTCAAAGTTGTATCTAGGTGTGAGTGTGTGTGAGTGGTTGATCTGGTGATCTGTACAGGTGTAGCCCCGCCTCTCACCCTGTGACCACTAGAAACAGACACCACTTCCCTGTGACCCTGAACAGGAACAAACGGGTTCAAATAATGACTGACATGTTGTACCTGAAGAAATCACGATGTTCATTCTCTGAGTTTTCAAAGCATGCTTTCACCAACGCTTTGGAGTTGAGTCTTTTTCTCAGAAACTTTGGTATAGTCCTCTCCATGTCCAAAATCGTGAAAGCTCTCTGAAGATATACATCAGATGGTTGGTACAAGTGACTGAGTACATCAAACATTTGGTTTAAGTTTAATTTCTCATATAAAACAAATTAGAAACGTATTTTATGTTATTTTTCAGTCTGCTTTATAAAATGTTATTTATAGGTCTAAAATGTTCACTCACTCACAAATCAGGAATTATTGTTAACACATTTAATCAATCTAATCTTGTAAATATAAGATTTGGGTAAAAGTTCCCACCTGCAGGTTCCAGATACCTTCACTTTGTTCCGAGGTTGTTTCGACTGTATTCCCCATCAGGGCTATGAGCATGTTTAGCATTAGGATGTAAGTGAGCACTATGTAGCTGGAGACCAGGATGTAGCAAACTGCTTCATTTTTAACTTCCTTAATGAACTCCAGTTCACCCATCCCGATGGTGAGCATGAACATTTTCGGCAATTTCAAAATGAGTGCACCATAACCAGTTTCAACATCAACACTGCTTTCTGGTGCCAATGTGCCATTTGTTGTTTGATTGTCATCTGTAAGTGGTTCTTTTCCGAGACTGACAACAGCTATGGATAGAAAAAACAATTAACATAAAAGTTGGAAGTTTCAACATTAAAAAATAACTTCTCTGCATGTTTTTGTTCATATTTACAAATAATCAAAGTTTTACCTGCAGAAAATCCAAAAAGTAGGACACTGTAGATGCATAAAAAGTGTGTCAGGTCACCCAGGATCATCTAAAAAGAAACATAACACTGTAAAGCAGGAAATCAACTTCTGATTAAACAACATTTTGTCTGAATTCTTACTCTTTGCATCATAACAACGTATTTTCCCAACATCTTGGATCCTCTTGTGTAATATAAAACGTTCACCCAGGCGAGAACTAAAGACGTCACAAAGAACTCAGTGTAGTCCATCAGCCCAAAGATGGAGAAAATTACAGCTATCAGAAGGGAGGCTCCCTGCTCGGCGCTGTGAACATGGAGGGGAAGTCAGAAAGCACAACATTCACATGTCTTTACAAGCTTTAACCATCAAGCTTCAGTCACACCTGAGAGGTCTTTGTCACATGGTGTTTAATTACATCCATGATTGTTGCAGGTTTGTCCATGTCTTTGTTTTCATTTAGTTTTAGGATTCATTATTTTTGCCAACTTGTTTAGTGACATTAATTTTTATACAACTTGATATTCTAGTTTGTGTTTTCTTGTTTCATCTCCGAGCCTGCTCATAGTTATAATTTATTCTTTTATTCACTGTATTCCTTTATCTATCATAATGATGCTCTTTCCCATCAGCTGTGAATATTGTATTATTGTAGTGTCTGTCATGGTGTTTCTCAGTTTTTGCCTTTTTATTTCGGAATTTTCATACGTAGATATTGTTTTGTTTTGTTCTCTCTTAGTCTTTGATTTTCTGTTGATGAAAGATGCTTTCATCTTAGTGTTGTTCCTTTTCTCATGGCTATTTTCTTTCTGATTATGTTACATATTTTCATGTAAAATTTGTTCCATTAAAGTTTTCATCTTCTGTTCATGGTTTTTGCTCATTTGGTTCTGTCAGATGTTTTCATGTTGATTTTATTCTCAGTTACAGTTGTTCTTTATTTTTTAGTCATAGTCTTGTTTTCTGTATGTTTTTCTATGTCATTTTAGTTTGAATATTGACGCTAAGTTTGTCATGTCAGTTTCTTTTGATAATTACTCACAGCTGCCTTTCATCTCTAATCACACACCTGGTTCTCATGTCAATAATTGACCTCCTCAGTTTATCCAGTTCTCTGGTTCAGAGTTTAATCTGTGCGTGTGTGCGTGCACGTGTGCTGCCTGCCTGCATTTGGGTCCTACACCACTGCCACAGCTGCGTTTAGGACAGTTTCCTGGATTTGGGGTCGCTTCAATACTTTTTATTACTAGAGTGTTACATGAGTGTTATTTAAGTGTTATTTAAAGGAATTTGCTCTTCAGTGAAATGTTGCTGTGTGCTATTAGCTACAAGATAAAGCTCAAAGCCGGTTGAGTTAAAGGTGCAATATGGAACATTTTCATAAAAAACAATATTTTTATTTTTAACAACATAATACCTCCACAGGGCTTTTAGAGGGATGTAGAATGAAAGTACAGTATTTCTTTTCAAAATTATATTTAAAGTAAAATATAATATATTTATTTTGACAGGCATATCATTGGAATTATGTTTACATCTACCAGCCAATAGCTGGCAGAGTAGTGGGCACCTTTGTGGGTTGCCTAATACAGTAAAAAGTCTGTAATAGTGAGGCTGGTGCCGTGGAGGGGGGCGGAGTCAGTGGGTTGAGAAGCTGCTTCAGAGCACCAGGGATTTTTTTGTCCTTCTCAGGGGAGGAGTGACCGGAGAGGATCAGGGATCAGGGTGTGAAATTTTCGCGGCATCGGAGCACACGGGGGTTGCAAGCCTGGCGCCTCAACGGCTGGAAGCTTTGTTTTGTTGTTGAGGTTGCGGCATCTGTGCACCGGATGTTGCTGTGGTGTTCGTGGCGTTCATATTACATCTTTAAAGAGGCAGTTCTGTTTACAAACATTTGCAGCTTTTTTTATGAAAACATTTTCTTTTATTTTAACTTTAGTTTCACATTTCAGCAAATGCAAAAACAAAAGATTGCGTTAGTTTGAAATATTTTTAAAATGGTTTCATCTGTATACTTTATGCATTTTGGAGATCCATTTATGTTCCACTATAATAATGTGGATGAATTAGAATGTTTTGTGGTAATACTTACAACAGAATTTCAAAAATTCCATCTAGGATCAGACTCTTGAGACTCGGTGGACTCATTAGGAAAATGGTAATCTAAGGATTCAAAGATCAGACATTGTTAACACATGTAACTTTCAGACTGTATAAAGATCAGAGATATTAAAAAGTAAATCACACACAAAAAGTTCTTACGGATTTAAAGAAAAGCCACGCTGCTCCAATGACACTGATGATTTCACCAGCATAAAGGAAGTAGTCACCTGTGTTTTCTAAAGTAAATAGCTGTGGATCAAAGGGTTGATAAATGTGGTCATGCATTGTTTTCAGCTTAGAAGAGGGTTTGACACATTATTCTGCTTTACCCTTTCATCCCTTCTATAAACAGCCACGGTGGTGAAGATGGCCAGGTACAACAAATAAAACAGAAAATGCATCAAGAACAATTTGGAAGCAAACTTCTCCCACTTATACTGAAGAAGACTGCGCAGAGGTTCAACCTGGAGCATCTCAGGGCGATTCTAAAACACAATAAATAAGTCAGATTACACATTAAAAATATTTACAAAACCCCAGTTTCTTGGTATCACACATTATCTTGTTGTTTTTTTACATCACCAAAGAACCTCAATATTTGACATTAATATCTCTGAATGTTTAAAGGTATTTTCTTTTTAATTTATATTATTGTAGCAAATGTTTTAAAATTAGTTGTCCTAATCCTGTGAATCTCAGAAAGTGTGTTGTGGTGGACATCTAGTTTGTTGCTAAGGGATTTATTCAAATATAATTCATACTGTTATATTTTCTGCAACCCTTTTATTGCCTGCTACTAAACAGGACCTCCACCAGACTCACTCACCTCCCATATTTTCTGCCTTATCAGCTACAAATCATGGTGTTGAATTTGATTTTGTTTACTTTCTGTAAAGCTCGTTGTTCTCTTTCTCAGAAATCCCATTCACAGCCCCAGAAAAGCTGGTTCACACCTTTGTTTTCTTTCAGTTCGACTAAAGGTCAAGGTAGAATGTTATTTCTTACCCGACTGTAAGTCTCTGAAACATTACTATTGTGTTTTTCATTGAGTATTATAATTATTTTTGTTGTTACATTTTGTCAGGTGGTTGTGTGTGAAATTGGGTTGAACCCCAAAATGAAGCCCCTATAGATGTGAGTGTAATAATTACTTCCAGAGAGTTTAAATCAGTCCAATAATTCATGAGAAACACAGATTAATGAAATAAAGAACACATTTCTAACCAGTTTGGCACTCTTGAAGAGAATAATCTTCAACACAGAATTATCTTCAGTGGTGTCAATAGAACTCATGTCATAGAGTGAAGAGTGAACAGGTCCGTAGATCCATTCTGTGAACTTCCTCGACAGAGGCCTTGTATCTTCATCCATGAATTCCCGACTCAACATGTGCTTGAACAGCTGGCCAACCAGAGATTAAAATGTAAAGATCAGGTTCTTTAGAAAGAAAATTCACTGGATTTTTTTGTAGGAATTGTGGCAATTAAATCAGATTGTTGACTTTAATGTGTTTTAAACTTGTAGGAGCTTCTTAATTCTTATTCTCAAATATTTAAGTTGTTCTGTCAAGTATTGTGTCTGGAAATACACATTCTGTATTTACAAAGAAAGCAGACCTACCCCAATTTTACCGAGCTTGGCAGCTAATTTTAATGGAGTCAGACCTTCATAGTTTTCAATTGATTCCAAGTCCTCTGTTTTTTTCTCAAACTTGAAGTGATGAACAAGGATTTGATCATACATCTCTGAAAGTATTTTTGTGTTTTCCTCTCCGTTATCTCCTGAGACCACTAACATGTGCAAAACGGTGTTTCCTTGGGAGTCTTTGTCTGTAACGTCGGCTCTTTTATGCGGGTTTTCCATGAGAAACTTCACAATATCTGTCTGGTTTGTGCAGGCTGCCAGTGACAGAGGAAGCTCCCCTGTTGAAAACACAGGTTTTAGTTTAGAAAAAAGACTGAGCAAGAAAAGACAATAAATGAATGAATTTCTAGATATCTTCTGGATGAAGTTACCCACCAAAATAAAAGCCCTGTCTTGGTTTGCGCTGGAAAAATGTGCCATTGGCTTTTGCTTGCACATTCGCTCCTTTCTCGACCAGCAGCTTCACATACTCAAAGTTCCTCCTCTCTATGGCAATATGTAAGGCTGTCTGACCTGTAGTACATTTCTATAGTTCAAACCAGTTTTTCTCTTGTGAAACATTTTAACAGCAAGTGTTAAAGTCCGGCACAGCATTTTATTATAGCAAAACCAAATAAGCTCTCCACCATTAAGACCTCCAGGAAAAGTAATTATTACAGTCGTATAGTCATTAATAAATCTTAATTAACTTACCTTTGAAAGTAGAGTCTGTGTAAGATGCATTGATCAGTTCTTTTAAATCTCCAGTTTGTTCTGCTATGTCAAGGAGAACTTCAATTGTGTCATTTTTGCCATCGTTCAGGTTCATCAAAGCTTTCATGAGAGCAGTTTTTCCATTTGTATCTAAAATAAAGTATTTTGTTTGTTATTGAGCAATTTACTAAACTATGAAGATTCCTATTATGCTTTAATGTGTGTATTTGTTTATTTGTTAACCAATACACTGAGGGAAAAAGAGAAAGTAAAAAGTTGTCATGTAACATATTTAGACTCTATTTGCTGTTAACATAAGTACAAAAAAACATTTAAAAAATCTGTCATCAGACAAAAATGCAGAGTTAAGACCATAGTTTGCAGAAAAACATTGATACAGGCTAAAATCCTAATAAAAATTCTCAAATACCCACGAAAATGCACATAAAATAACAGATGAAAAATATCAAATATGGAGTAAAAGTTTCCTCATCTGAACTCCAGTTTCTAATTAAATTCAATTTATCAATGTTGAAAAAAATGTTCACTAAACCTTTATAAATAACTATGAAAACTGCAATGATTTTACAAGTGAGCAGTGAGTGCAGCAGTGAGATAATTGCACGTGACTCACATGTAGAACACAAGGTATGTTTTTATTTTTGAGTCAGGACAGTGCACCATTTAGATAGAGGGAGCAGGAGTTAAGCATTGCATTGGCTTTAAATTCCAGCATCACTTATTTAGCTTTTTTATTGGTATAAATAAATTATAACTTCTTTAAATTGAGAGTCAAACCCCCGGCAGTCTTTTAATATTAACTCTATAGGTTTAGATATGTGGCAGCTCTGCAACAAATAAACTTGCTCCTTAATAATAGCACATTATTATCACTTAAAGATGAAAAAGCAGCTACTTACCTTTAAAATTGGTGCTTGTTAAATGCATCTCATTATTTCTCAGGTATTCAAGTAGGCCATCCAGCTGTGTTTTGTCTCCCTGAGCTGCTGCTTTGAACACACTCTCTTTTGTAAAAGCAGGAAGTACATCGTTATCAACAAAGTCAGGTGGTTTTCTGAAATGTAAAGAAAAATATACAAGTTGTGAAATGATCTTAATTTTTACAATAATGCAAAAAGGTGTGTAAAAAAAAAAATCACACGAAGGTTTATGTGTGCGTTTAACAGGAACTTCAGGTCAAAGCAAACCAGTTTGTCAACAAAGAGCTGACATTCACCTGTAACCACCTATAAAAAGAAAATAAATTAAAGTTCAACTCTTTGCTAGTTTGATTACTTACTTCAGTATCAAATCGGTGCTATCCATAGATGCAGGTATTTACCTCTGAGTTTTCTTTAAGAAGCCAAACGCACCCTTATCAATATCTGAACGCAGCTAATCAACTACCACAAGAAGTGCGTACGAAACAACAAAACACCTTTCATCTATAAGTCAGAGGGTTCACTGTTATCCAGGTTGTACTATGAGGATCAGCTCTTCACTCCGAATCAACTATAGCTTATGTTCTAACTTGCAGGCAAGATAGTTGCCCCGCCTGGCAAAGAACGCCCTGCCTGTTCAAAGTTCCTTTTCTTTTTATTCACCAGGCAGAAAGATCAAACTGAAAGTACAGTGGGGGAAATAAGTATTTGACACATCAGCATTTTCATCCGTTAGAGGATTTCTAAGTTCTAAATTGACACAAAATTTCTACCAGATGTTGCCATCAATTCAAATTTTGAATTCATTCAAAGAAATCAGAACATATAGGTTAAGTTATAATAAATACAGTGAAATGACACAGGGAATAAGTATTGAACACATTTTATTTAGTACTTTGTAGAAAAGCCTGTGTTGGTGATTACAGCTTCTAGATGCCTCATGTATGGAGAGACCAGTCGTCTGCATTGCTCGGGAGTAACTCTGGCCTGCATTCTTCCTCACAAACGGTCTCTATAAATCTTGAAGCTTCCTTGGACCGTCGTTGCTGCTATTAACTTTATCTCTGTTTATCTTTCCATAGAAATAACAAGTGGCCCGAATCCATCTGTTTGTGTCTCTGTCCTCTCAGCTCAGACACCAGTCAGCTGAGCTAGAAGGCCGCTCATGCTGAGCCAGGAGGTTTCTTCCTGTTGCCACGGTCACCAGTCATGCTGCTCAGGATATGTTGATTCAATCCAATCAGCTGGTTTCAGAGGTAGGAAAAGTTTTATTTTTACTAACTAATTTGGTATTTCTGTAAAGTGTCTTGAAATGTCTTTGTTATGAACAGGAGCTTATCAAGTAAATACAATGAAGTTTGATTTCTGACACTGCAATTGCAAACTTTTAGTTGATTTTACATAAACAAAACATTAAAAGTACAATATGTAAGAGTTTTTCAGTGAAATACTCACACAACAGTCTAACGTCCCACCGATGTTGTAAATAAAGTTACATTGTAACAGATCTCTCAGTCAGCTGGGTGGTTGCTAGTTTTGGTCATTTTAAAAAAGCTAACCCAGACCAGAATCATTATTTTCATGTCCAGACTTCTTGGTTCCTTAAGGAATCACATGTGAGTCTGCAAGGCTGCCAAGTCTTCAACACAAGCAGCTGGAATTCCACAAGGACCAGCAGCAAAAAGAATGTAAAATATATGTAAATGTAAAAATGCATTAAAAGTCAAGGAACTAGATTTAGACCAAATTTAATCACAACATAGAATTTATTTTTATCTGTTCAGGATTTAATCCATTAAAGAATGGTGTCTGTCAAGTCCTAAAAAACAAACAAAAAACTTGTTGGAACGGTTTACTCTGCCTCAGGATATTTTTGCAAACATGTTCTAGAAAAGAAATGCCACCTGTTGTTGTTGTGAGTAAAGAGTCATGTACATCCTGACAGGGAAAGCCTGAGTTAAGTCTGTGTCCTCGACTGGGTCACTGTCCTTCTAAAGCAATCAGACCTTTTGGGTTCTACTTACAAACCTGGGAGATGCATCATCAGTTGATCATCTACTGTGTGCAAGTTTTTAGTTAATAAGTCATTGGTAAATGACTTTTTGGTGCTAAACTATGATTTGATATGTTATACATTCACCTTGATTATAGGGTATTATTTTCTGAATACATTCATTTAAGAATGACAACAAATTGTGTTTTTGTGTGACGGTGCTGATAACAAAGAGCCTAAAAATCCACATTTAAAACTGGTTCATTGCTAAGCAGTTAATGCAGGGGTGCCCAAAGTCAGGCCTCGAGGGCCACTATCCTGCATGTTTTAGATGTCTTCCTGCTTCAACACACCTGATTCCAGTCTGCAACATCTCAGCAAGTCCAGCAGAAGCCTGTTAACGACCCGTTCATCTGCATCAGGTGTGTTGAAGCAGAGGAACATCTAAAACATGCAGGATGTTGGCCCTTGAGGACTGGAGTTGGACACCCCTGAGTTAATGTGTCAAAACAACATGAGCGTACCTTTAGTTAAAAGTTTTTTCTTGTGTAATTTTGGTTTTGTCTTCACTTTATATAGGTCAGAGTTAAGTAACTCAAGTGCTGGACTGAAACTTTTTCAGATCACCCAAAGAAAACACTGTTACCACAACAAAAGGTGAAACTCTTCAAGGGAAATTCTGGTTAGTTTATAGACGTTAATCCAGGAAATGTGAGTAAAGAGATGTGAAATATGTCCTGGAGAGCAAATGAAACAAGAACCTGTTTGGACAGCACAAACATGTATGCCTCATGTCTTGTTTGCTGCCAAAGAGGAGGAGATTTGACATGTTGACGCATGTAAAGTCCCTGATAGTTGCATATAAAGGTAACTGAAGAAATGAACGATCAAATTCATCAGCACAATAAAAAAAAAATTCTGCTGCTAACAAGAACACTAAGCACACAAAAATATATAAATATTAATGAAACACATTTTATGAGTAACAGATTGCTTGTGACAGCTTGTTGCAGTTGCTTTGTTATGATATAAACAGCTTGTTATGAGCAAATTTACTTTCATGTTTTTTTGTTTTTGACTGTTTTATTTTCAGTTTGGATTCTGTGCTGCATGTGGGACTTCTGTTGTTATGTTGTCACTTCACAACCAGAAACAGCTGATGTCAAATTGAGACCCCTGATGGAACTAGAAGATGTTGTGATTTAGAGCAGGAGCAAAGCAAAGAGGGAGGAAAGAAGGTTTGTTGGGGGGACATGATGTTGTCCCACAAATAAGGTGGACAAGCACGAAATGCTGATGAGGACTAAGCCAGAACCTTGGGAATTACCTGTTTTCACTGAAATATGGCTGCAACAATATATCCTGGACACAAATGAGTCTCTGCTCAATTTTAAGGGGCTGCAGAAGACGAGCTGCACAAGAAAATGGGATAAGTTGGCCTTATTTTGAAATAACAGATAGACGGGATAATCCAGGATGTGAATTATTACTATTGTGAAATATCATCTCTGCAGCCCAGATATTGAACTGTTAAGGGAGTTCACCAGCGTTGTCTTAGTAGATGCAAACACAGAGCTGTCAAGTGTCAAGCACTGAACATTAGATAGTTCAACTCGCACACTCACATGACATTTTTCATTCACAGAATGTGTATAGTTTATGGGAGACTGAATTATAATCTGTTTGGCTTAGTCACACAGCTGCCTTGAGTTAGTGAAACATCAGCCTATCAGGAAGCACCATTTTCTGTTGCCAGGCAAAGTTTGATACTCAGACCTTGTGTAAAATCTTGTTGCTTTTTTAATCAAGATACAATCCTTACAATTTAACGAAACTTAGAAAATAAGTTTCAACAATTTAGGGATTAATAAAGAATCATCAAACTAAAATAAATAAAAATTCCCAATTAGGACTAAAACCTGCAGGAACACGAGTTAAGAGATGATCTAATACTACATGCTGAGTAGCACTGTTATCTGCTGGTCCCCACATACCAACCCTGTTTTTACCCAAAGCAAAACCCTGGTTGTGGAAAAATAAGATTGTTATGTTGCAAAATATAAAATGACAAAAAACATAGAATTCTAGTAGTTTTATTTATTAGAATGTTGAGCATGAACACATACACGTGATGACATGCAGAAAACCTCAAACAAACCCAAAAGTGATGCATTAAAAACCTTAATATACAACAATAGTATTAAAAGTTTGTCAGCATGTTTAAGATAATCACCCTTCAACTGGATACTTAGCTACTAGGAAGCAGACGAAACAGCAAATAGAAATGAGGTTCCAAAAAAAAAACAACAACTTCATGAGAGGGTCAAATCTTTGTAACTATTATCCTGCATCTGGCAGTCTGTATTAAATCATATCCAAAAACAGACAGACTCTTTGCAGCAACACTGTTTCAAACTCCCAAAAAAACAAAACATGATGATCATTAAAAACAGCGTCACACCCTATTTTTACATTTTTTCCCTTATTCTTTTGTTTTTCCCTAATTTCCTCTCTCCTTTGCCATGTCCACTGATTCAAAAAGTTGTAATAAACAAAAATAACTTCTAAATAAAAAAAAAACAGCATCACAGTTTAACAGTGTCTGATGATTTACATATATTTTGCTAAAACATCACTTTATGCTGATATAATTTGAATAAAGAAACAAGTTTATATAATCAAACACAGTGCATTTTTCTGAAACATGTCAACGTACGGTTTGTTATAAACTTTGTGAACATGGCTTTGCATCTACAGAAAACTGTAGTATGAAATTTATCCTTAAGGTCAGATACATTACGCATTTTCCTGTGACTACAACAGTCACAGTCTATTTGGCAGAGGTGTTTGGTCTTCTTATAAATTAACTGAATCTATTCACATGGTCCAGAATACAGAGGTGTCACATGACTAAACCTTTTTTTGTTGTTTTTTAAATACAAACTGAATTTTGATCAGTCTTAATCAAGTCCAAAACTTCTGTCTCATATTAAACCCACAATAAATAAGCTACAAGCCAAATTTATCAGCACAAGAACTGAACTTTCTACCCGTTTTATTATTAGTAAACAAAATGTTTGATATTGGCAGACTGCAGAGTTTTTTACAGAAGGATAGAGATGAAACTTGGAAATCGTTTAGGATTAGGAGCACCTTTGTTTTGTTGAAAAATCAGCTAATGAGACATTAAAGAATTTACTTTAAAAATTACAACATATACACATAAAAAGTTTTAACACACACAAAAATCTGATTATTCATGAAGTGCAGATGTGTCTCACAAGAGAGAGGTATTTAAATTAACAAAAATATCAGAAACATATGGAGGCTACTTAATTTCAACACGAGACTTATTGTAATAAATAAATATAAGAACTATTGAGATGTAAATATTGAAATTGTGTTTTTGTGTGACGGTGCTGATAACAAAGAGCCTAAAAATCCACATTTTAAACTGCTTCATATGTCAAAACAACACGAGTCTACCTTCAGTTAAGAGTTTTTTCTTGTGTAATTTTGGTTTTGTCTTCACTTTTTAAGTAATTTAACAAATAAGAAGTGCTGGACTGAAACGTTGTCAAATAACCCAAAGAAAACACAGATACTGCAACAGAAGGTGAAACTCCTCAACCTGATGTTGATCCAGGAAATGTGAGTAAAGAGATGTGAAATATGTCCTGGAGAGCAAATGAAACAAGAACCTGTTTGAACAGCACAAACATGTATGTCTCATGTCTTGTTTGCTGCTGAAGAGGAAGAGATTTGACACGTGACGCATGTAAAATCCCTGATAGTTGCATATAAAGGTAACTGAAGAAATGAACGATCAAATTCATCAGCACAATAAAAAAAAACTCTGCTGCTAACAAGAACACTAAGCACACAAAAATATATAAATATTAATGAAACACATTTTATGAGTAACAGATTGCTTGTGACAGCTTGTTGCAGTTGCTTTGTTATGATATAAACAGCTTGTTATGAGCAATTTTTCTTTCATGTTTTTTTGTTTTTGACTGTTTTATTTTCAGTTTGGATTCTGTGCTGCATGTGGGACTTCTGTTGTTGTCACTTCACAACCAGAAACAGCTGATGTCAAATTGAGACCCCTGATGGAACTAGAAGATGTTGTGATTTAGAGCAGGAGAAAAGCAAAGAGGGGGGAAAGAAGGTTTGTCTGGGGGGGACATGATGTTGTCCCACAAATAAGGTGGACAAGCACGAAATGCTGATGAGGACTAAGCCAGAACCTTGGGAATTACCTGTTTTCACTGAAATATGGCTGCAACAATATATCCTGGACACAAATGAGTCTCTGCTCAATTTTAAGGGGCTGCAGAAGACGAGCTGCACAAGAAAATGGGATAAGTTGGTCTTATTTTGAAATAACAGATAGATGGGATAATCCAGGATGTGAATTATTACTATTGTGAAATATCATCTCTGCAGCCCAGATATTGAACTGTTAAGGGAGTTCACCAGCGTTGTCTTAGTAGATGCAAACACAGAGCTGCCAAGTGTCAAGCACTGAACATTAGATAGTTCAACTCGCACGCTCACATGACACGAGTCTTTTACAGAAGGATCAAGATGAAACTTGGAAATCATTTAGGATTAGGAGCACCTTTGTTTTGTTGAAAAATCAGCTAATGACCCATTAAAGAATTTACTTTAAAAATTACAACATATACACATAAAAAGTTTTAACACACACAAAAATCTGATTATTCATGAAGTGCAGATGTGTCTCACAAGAGAGAGGTATTTAAATTAACAAAAATATCAGAAACATATGGAGGCTACTTAATGACAACACTAGACTTATTGTAATAAATAAATAAATAAAAGAACTATCGAGATATAAATATCAAAGACTACAACTTGTTATATTAAAAGTAGTGAACACAACTCAGATTAAAGTCAGCAGGTCGTCAACAGTCACATTTATCTAATATCAGCTCCTCTTACATGATATAACACACAAAATGTCTCAAAATAAAATTTAAATACAATAAAAAATATAAATTTTCACTTTTTAACTAAAAACCTTATTTGAATGAATAGCAGAGCATGCAGATTTTCTGGTCCTGTATAAAGTAAGGCACCAGAGGTTTCACTTGGTATACAGAGTATACTTAGAAAACAAGTCTTCTACCGTTTTAAAGGCATAGTGCATTCAACAGAGACTGGCATGATGAGTCTTCAGTTTTCAAGATTCAGCAGAGGTCATCTTCTGCAGCAAGGGAAGCTGGTGAAGAAAAGAACTGATTTTAAAACCTGTCAATCAAACTCTGGGGTCAACATTATAGAGAAGGTTCAAATTGTGTTTATGTTACATCAGCAGACAATAAAAGAACCACACAACATCACAGCTTAATGCACACAGGATTTGTGTGAAATGTCCACTTGGTGTACTGGTGCACTATGCAAAAAATAAGTAGATATTTCGAACACATGTAGATACAGTCCCGGTCAAAACAAACAACTAAAATAAACGATTGTTAAAGCAGATGGGAGATTAGTGTCATCACTGAACAATCAAAGTGGAATCTGGTGTTTTCCATCCGTTTGTAGAGTTTTAGTTGAAAATCAACGTTTATCCAGTGAAGGAAAACTTTGAATTACACTCCATCTCAACTGCACAGCTGGAATTCTGATACACTAACACACCAATGTGGTTGTTTAGACTGATCTAACACAAAACCTAGAGAGATAAATGTATGAACAGTCGATTCAATTGTTATTCAGCTGTTGGGAAAAAAGCAGCTTTAGCTGCAGATTCACAATCAGACTGGAAATAAACTAAAATCAACCAGCCTGAAAACAACTTAACCAGCCCTGAATTCACATGTTTTAATAAACTTATTATAGAATGTGTGTATTTCACACAAACAAGTAAAAAACTAAATTATCATTTAGTGTGATTAGTGTTGTAATTTTAAAGGTGGAAGATGGAACATGAACACCACAACAACAGAACACAGCCTTCAGCCATCGAGGTGCCAGTTTCTCTCTGGAGATGTTTCTTGGAAAAGAACAAACTGAATCCAGTCAGTTACATCCAGTTTATAAATTCCACTATAAACACTGAGAAACAGCTGAACAACTCAGGAACTCGGTTTTAGTGTTCAAAGCTGGATTAATGTTTTAAACAGAGAATAATTAACTTTATTTTCTGTTTATATTTAACATAATCTTAGAAAAAGGATTAAAACTAATTACCTTCAACAAATCCACTCCAGTCAGCGCGTTGACGGACACAGGAAGTTCAGCTAAAAGGCGATTCACTTCACCCGTCACACGGTTGCCCTCCCCACTGAGAATAACAATTTCATTTGTTTTGGCTAACGGTGCGGTCACCTTCGAAGCAATCTGCAAAAAGAAAAGAAGAATCAACACCCTGTATGTAAAGTTATCAGTGGTTCTGGACTAAAGTGTCTTAAATTAAGTAAAATGACAGTTTTCAATTTTGATATATTGGGTCAGTGACTGCTTTCTAAATTCTTTGTGGAAATGTAGAACAGTCAAGCACATGTTCTAAAGATAGCTGTGGAAACAGCATTAATTAGATATAATGGTAATTTGTCATAATCTGGTCAACAGATAAAGTTTAATTAAATAGAATGTGTCTGAGTGTGAGAATAATGACCAGACATGCCTTTTAACTCAAAGTCGTGGTGTTTGAGGACAGTTTACTACAACTCGTGTGTGTGTGTGTGTGTGTGCATGTGTTACCTTGGGCAGGGCCTCAAGAACCAGAGCAGTCTTTGCTGCTTCTCCATACTGCAGGTAGGCCTCAGCCTTCAGTCTCATGTTTTCAGCCTCTGCCTTTCCGATGGCTTCGATAGAAGAAGCTTCTGCTGCACCGATCTTCTTGATCTTCTCAGCCTCGGCCTGAGCAATCAGCACCGTCTTCAACCTAATATACGGAAACACATCAGTCCTTAAAATAAGAGATTTTAAAAATGATGCATTTAATATTTGAAATGAAACTGAGAGTCATCATCTGAATCTGGTTGTTAAACATTTTCTGAATAAAGCAGCTTCAACTAGAAAAGCACTCAGAGAGCGCAGACCACCGCCAAGTGGACATATTGTAGAAAATACTATGTCTGTATCATTAAAAACATTCCTGGATCCAGACGGTAATCCGGATCACCCCCAAAATCTTACCGATTCTTCTTCGGGTCATTTCTGACCTTTCCTGAAAATTTCATCAAAACCCATCCATTAGTTTTTGAGTTATCCTGCTAAAAGACTCTGATGAAAACATTACCTCCTTGGCGGAGGTAATAAGATGCAAACTTCATTTCATAATTATTCTGACTGAAACTGGAAAAGTTTAAAACAAACACCTTCAACCTTTTATTAAAAGGAGCTTCATTGAGGCTCATTTGCCGGTTGGACCTCAGCTGTCTGAAAACATTCACACAAAGTTTGTCCAAATTTCTGAAGCATAGAGAAGTTCTAACTCACTTCTGCCCCTCAGCGAGCTGCTGCATCTTGTAGGCCTCGGCCTCGGCAGGCCTCTTTACGATAGCAATTAGTTCTTTTTCTGTTCGGTCAACTTCCTTCTCCTCGATGGTGATCTCCTTCTTCCTCTGCACAACTTCAATCTCTATTTCCTCCATACGGATCTTTTGCTGCTCCTTGGCGGCCTGAAGCTCATATGCCAGCTGGGACTCAGCTTTCTGAAAACATTCACACAAATGTTTGAAGCACGAGGTGCTAAATCTTATTTTTTGAATTGCATTATCTTTTATGTGTTTGTCTGAGCTCTCGACTGACTCCATATGATAAGGTCACTTAGTAAAATATCCAAACATCTACAGAATAAAATAGTTTGGTCATATTTGTGATATTTTTACCTAAAAAAATAAAACCGAATGATCTGTTTGCTTTGATTTTCTGACAGGCATCAGATTCAAGCATTTCTACCAACAACTGACATTAAAGGAGTCAAACTCATAAACAAATACTGCAGTTAAAGAAACCTGCATATCAGAAGCCTAAGTGGCCCACCATAGTGTTGATTTCTTGGTTGAAGGAAGCTTTCTTCAACTCCAGTTCTCGTTTGGAGTCGGCCATTTTGGTATCAGCCACAAATTTCATATCCATCATCTCCTTCTTACATTCTGCCTCCTGAGAAACAAGAAATAACAGCTGTGATTAGTGGGTTGTTGGGGATTGCAGAATATCTCTCCAGCAGACTCCTGCCTGCTAGAAACTCTTACCCGTATCCCAGCATCCCTCTCTGCTTCGGCCACACCGATGTCTGCATCCCTCCGGACAGCGGCAATCTGGGATTTCCCAAGAGAGCTCAGGTAATCCAGCTTATCATACACATCCTGTGAAAACAGAAAACAGGTCAGCTGATGAGCTGCAGAGCACGACATCCTGTTTACACAGAAATCATACCCATCCCTCTCAAAGCCTCTCAGTTTGGAGTAAAAAATATGTTAGAAATTGACAGCCTTCCTGCGGAACACTGGTCAGCCGTTACTTCTAAATATCCATTAGTGAAAACCCTCCAATGAATATTTTAGTTTCCTGCCAGTTAATAATTAGTAATAATGCATTGGGCAGTTCATTTCTCTCAGGATCTCCAGAATAAACTCTAAATTACAACAAAAAGTGTTTATTTTATAAGGAGTGCTCAAAAAAACTGAAACACAAACATGAAATAAATGAATAAAACTGAAGCATCATCAGTACAATGATACAGCTCTGAGGTGAAACTTTGAATGCTAATTATTTTATTGTTTGGTAGTAATGAAATCTAAACATGACTTTGTTCATCCTCATTCTGATCTGCTCTCCGGAGTTAAGAATCAAAGTCAATCTTTCTCATCTGTCACTGCTTTAATTCAATTACCAGTTTCCTGATATATAGTTTTTTTTTACCAAAAAAGATCTTAGCTCTAATTCTCATGGTGACTCTTTCATGTTCCTTTCTGATCTAATTCATAACACCCTCCTCCTCATTTATCTCCTTCCACCAACCTTGATTGTGAAGCTCAGAATCTCGATGCCCATCCTCCCAACATCAGGAGCTGCAACATCTCTCACCAGTTTTGCAAACTGGTCTCTATCCTGATAAATCTGCTCCACAGTCAGAGTGCCTACAAAAAAAAAAATCATGAAAAACTCAATTTTTACTTTTTTTCTGTTGCTTTTTAACAAAAGATGTTTGATATGCAACTATTAAAACAACTGTTTAAAAAGCTCATTATAAATGATTTAAAGCAGTGTCTCTCAGTATCGCCCACATGGATGTTTAGATGTTTACCTGCTTCAACACACTCTATTCCAACTGAACCACATTCATCTGGATCAGGTGTGTTTAAACAGAAATGCATAGAAAACATCCAGCTGGTGGCGTTCGAGAGCTGGATGTAAGAGATAAAACGCTGCTTTCAATGATAATAACATTTCAGAGACTTATGCTCTAAAAATGAGTGTGAAAAGGAACAAAGTAGAGCTGAAACTACTGTGAACCGCTAGTTGTTTAAACAGACACCCAACTAACAGGATGAATTTAGATTGATAGTGACAAGGTATATATAATTTTAAAGAATTGAGCTATGTAATTTAAATATTTGGGGGAAAGTATCTTTAAAGATCCAATGAAGAGAAAAGCCGCGTTCCAGGAACTTATCATCAAATAAATGTATTTAAACATCTTTACTAGCTAAAAAAAAATCATTTAAAAAATGACTTCATGACACTGATGTATCAAGTCAAATCTGAACACACAAAGTAAAACATCACTGTAGATGTACAACAAGATAAAAAAAGGTAAGAAGTCGGTGCAGTATGCTAACAGGAGGTAATAAATCCATTTAGTTACCACTGGACAGTAAATGTAGCAAGTTATTAAGATGATAATTGGCCATCATGCATACATAAAGTAACGGTGAGAAGCATAACTCAAAATATTTCTAAACATTATAGATGATCAAATCTCTGATGCTTCTTTTAGTACAAAAGGATAGTTGGAGCATGTGATTTAAGTCTTATTGGCTGAGGATTCCTTTGATTAGTATTTTAAACTTTTTACATTTTTGGTCTGGATAGATTTCAACAGGGACGTTTTGATTTTTGAATTGTTGTTAGGACACAAAGAAGTGCAGATGTAAGCCAAAACCCATTACATCAATAAATAAACTATAAATCAGACAAAAACTAAATGTTAGTCTTGAGTATTCAAACCTAAAATGGATCGCAGATGTCCCTCCAAGGTCTGCAGAAGAACAGCTTTGATTTCCGTAATATTTTTACCCAGAAACTGCTCACAAGCTATAGCCAGTAAGTCTTTTTCTGTCATGACCTTCACCTGAAGCAGAAACAGTGACACATGAGAACATAAACTTTAGAAACACGTGCAGATTTTACCATCAGATCAAAAGAGAACATATCTAATTGCTGGATCTGACTCTAAACAGCTTCTTCTGACAGAGCATGAAGGAAGCTGGACTTACCTGGGCCACACCTGTGACAGTGATGGCCACGCCCTCTGCTGTTTCCACATCTTCACAGCGGGGCTGCAGAGTCATGATCTCCAGACTTAACCTAGTCAAGAAGAAAGAAGAAAAACAGCATGATGTTATGAGAGTTAAAAGTCTGTGGATGTTTAAATATTCACTGATTTGGGACGTCTTTCAAGTGGCTTAAAGTTGAACTTTATATGTAGTAATCACAATAAAGTTTATATGTATTATTCATTTATAATAAATATGAGCACATAGGGACAGTAAACACAAATCAAAAGATTAAATTATTGCTTGTTTTAAAAAATGAAGACACTTAACTGCAGTTATCTGTGTCCATGTCTCAGGTCATGTAGGTAATTTATTACTAAGTCCATGTTAAATAACACAACTTCTATTTCTCAGTATCTCCTGTTACATTTGGCAGGAGTGCTGAACTCCAAGGCAAATATCATAAACAAGTTTGACTTTTAAAGATCTTTTAACTGACATGACATACACAGACCAACTGGTGCATGTTAAAACACGTGAAATGACATGAAATTGTTTATTATAAAACAAATCTTCCTCTCTCTCTCTCTGAACCTGCAGATGACAGAACAATGAAAGTTACAACTAAAACTAACAAATAAAAGCTAATTTCAGCTATGATTAATTAAAAAACGTGTTCACATCCATTTGAGCATATTGCTTCACTGATCCTGTTACCTCTGGGCATTGCTTAGAAGCCACCAAGCCCATGACCAGCCTCCCACGTTGTAGGTCTTTGTATCAGAACCACAACATCCACCTGAGCAAAACAAACCACTTTATTTAGACAAAGCTTCAAGTTCAGTACAGAAACTTAGTCTTTACATGAAAATACAACTTTGATCCATTCAACACAAATTCTGTTCATTTTTAAAGTGAATTTCTTTTTTATAAGGAACTGTGTAATGCTGTGGAAAAGCTAAGTGTTAAAATGGAAAATAAATTGGCTTTTGCACTTCTGGAAAATGCCAAAAATTTGATCAGAAAATGCCAAAATTTGTATTCTCACACACGAACAGTCCAGAAAGTTTGGGGAAAACAGCTTGAGTGTAAAAGAAGCTGTCAAAGAATGGACAACACAATAACAACAATTCTCTATATTCCCCTGGGAGAAATAAAAATTAAACTACACAAAACTTCTCCTTCTAAAAATGCTGCTCTGTGAATTATTACATAAAGTTTGCATTTAAGATCAATATTCTCTAACAAAAGTAAAAAAGATCTCATGGCAAAATCCTAAAATTGCTTAATCAAAATGAAAGTGGACCTTTCACAACAAATGTAAATAAATATCTACTGCGAGTCTGCCTGTTCTTTTCATATAATTAAGTATTTTATAACTAAATCCTTGTCTAAATGAAAATGATATCCCATGCTGGACATATTCTACTGTAAATAAAGTTCTGCAGGAATAGGAATTTTTATTCACATTTTGAGGCAAATGTCTTCATCTTCTCGATAATACTTGTAAACTTATTAAAGGTAGAGTCAATGTAGGACTTCAACAAGTGTCTACCTATCTGATGTCAGGTGTATGAATGTGTAAACACCCAGGTGCACCTGATTAGTCATACATAGTAACGGAAATTTGAGAAAGCTACAACGTTAAAGTGTCTGACTTCCACAAGTTCTTCAGTTACAGACACATTAACCAAACTCGATTCATTGATCGATAATTCTAGTATTTCTTTAAGTCAACAGGACGTTTTGCCCCTAATTCGCTCCCTGTTTAACCCATTAGGATTATGACCTGGATGACTCCATCAATGTTAGCAATCTGGTTAGCTAAGACTGTTGTGATTAAGGTTAGCTTCAGGTTACCGAATGGTTATATACCAAAAACAACAGCATTATAAAGGTGTCCAGGTTTGCACCTGCCATCGAGGATAAACTCGGTATTAAAAATGTATTTTTCACCGTGACAGCTAGCTACATCCTCTAGCACAACAAAACCTACCAGAGACCACCAACGCTTCGTTTGGCCCCACAGTTAAGCAGTTTCCCATGTTGATTAAAGACAGCAAAGACAATATGTAATGAGAAGATTAACCCCCCCAACTGTAATAAAAAATACGCTGTTAGTGTTAATATTTATCCAGGCGTTAGTCTTGAGATGGAGATGTCTTCCCACCCAGCACGAACAACAACACTGCTGCCCCACCCCGACGTAACGCTTGGTGATTTCGTCTTCTTCCATTTAAAAAAATATGTACAACTTTTCCTTTTTTAAGGGGGATGAGGTGGAATTTAGTACATAGAATAAAAATGATTCACCAATAAAACTGTTGGTAAAATATTTTAGAGTGCCGTGACTCTTTGGACAGGGTACGTTCCTTTTTGACAAGAGCACGCAGAAGTTCACGCAACCTCACTCAAACCAGCACGTTGCTACGTACGCCGTAAAAGAAATGATGCAGATCCACTGGAGAAAAAATTATTAACTCAACCGCATTTAGGCTACTGATGTTGTGCCATCATTTTTAATGTTGTTTCAGTTTCCAGTGTCCATTTAATTTGATTTGTATAATGAACTGTTTAAGGCGTGTTTTCATAAAACTGTGTACAATTATTACTAGAAAATAAATATTTGAGCTCATATATGCGTGTATATATACGTACACACACATATTTAAACTTTATTGCATCACACAGTAAACACTTTTGACAAGGATGTAAAGAGTCCGATCTGTTTCTCCAATGAAACTCACAATAAAATAGCATGAAGTCCTAGAATATTAATTCTAGTATTTTCTAAGCTGGACTAGTTGCATTTTAGATTTTTCGGGTTACTGGTTACGGTTGATGGAAATAATTGTTTTTACTTGATTATTAAATGTTACCAAATTCGCATAATTGTTATTTTTTGCGTTGTAAATTGCTCAGAGTATCCGTCCGCAGTTCTTCTATTTGACCACTAGAGGTCAGTCAAACTCTATTGTGCTCTTTAGTTTTGACCTGATTTTTATTTAAATAAATTCAAATTAACCGTATTTTCACCGGGAAGAATCATATGTGTAATATTATGAATACTTTAAATATTCTGCAAAATGTTTCATATCATTTTAATTTACATTTATTTCAAAAAGACAATATTTGGTTAATTTAGCACTAATTCAATATATTCAACAATTAAACATATTGATTTTATTAAAAAGGCAACAACAAAAAATAGGAACTAGAAGTACGCTTTTCAAATTACCACAAAACAGAAGCAATCGGTGTAAATTCTATGTGTTAGAGTTAGTTTCCATCTGTCATTTCAGTTTTGATGTTTAATATCTGATCATCAGATGCATCTGCACTCAAACCTCTCCAGAAAGACAGATCTGTTTTGAGTTAGTTTCTTTCATTTGTAATTACCAGCATATAAAACAAATATTTCAATGGCCTTTCTTAAACTTCACAATTTTGGGCATTAATTTAAAAGATACAGTTTTTTGCACAATAGAATTGTTGTGAGCATGTCTCTCTCAGAAACAACCAAAATCTTTTTTAAACAGCAGAAAAGGGAGACCTCTGCTAACATCTTTACAAATAAAAATAACAATCACAAAATAATTTTCATCTCCTAATGCCTTCTATTTGAACTGGATTGAAATATTTACAGAAACTAGGTCTTTAATAAAATAAAAGCATTTGCCTGCATCTTGTACTCCTCCTTGCATTGTATGTTTGTTTACTGGCAGCCTTCTTTGTACATGTTATCAGTGTGTGACTGTGTGTCTAATTACAACCTCATGTATACTGGACATCACCCCCCACTGACTGCCTTTCTTTCTGCAGCCTGGATCAGTGGCAGTGAATGAGCAGCTCTTCATATCACTCTTTATACCAGCAAGAAAGAAGGAGTGAGGAAGGTGTGGAGAGTCGTGTGCTCCTCATACCTCTGCACCTTCACATTAGGGAAAAGATAAAAGTTACTTTTTAAGAAGAATGAGGAGGAAAAGTGATGTTTTCTGACAAGGGGGAGAAAAGAAACGAGAGGGAAAAAAGGTGCAAGAGATTAAAAAACAATTTGAGAGGATAAAAAAAGAAGAAAAACTCTTCCATCTGAGTCAGGACCAGCTCTGGAACATCTTACACCAGCAGAAAGAGGAAAAGCAGCTGAGAGTCGTGATCACACAAAAGGGTGAGAATGAAACATCTGTAATTATTACTGCTAATTAGTGAAAACCTGTGATCAGCAGCATCTGTCTAATTTTCACACCGTTCAAATGATTTAGCTGATTACTACATCCCCCACAATGGAACTGCAGATGTGGATCCTTTGATGATAATGCCTAAAAGACTAGAATGGATGTGTTTATTTCTTTCATCTCTTAAACTGCAAAACTTTCACTAAAAATTGACGATTTTCTGGGACAGTAAAATCACTTTCTGCTCCAGAAAGTTCAGTAAAGCCATCTGCCTGTCGGATCAATATTTCACTGATGTCCCATTAGAGGACTTTACTCTGGCTCAGTGGGGGCTGGTGATCTCTCCCTCAGGCCCATTACCATACACTGAGGAGCAGCTGGTAGGTTTACAGTTTAAAAGTAATTATATGTTTAAGTTGAAAAGGTTTAGAGGAGCTTGTTTCTGCTCCTCAACACACAGATTAAAGCTTTATGCAGGATTTTTAGCTGCTTTTGGACTCCAGCAGTCAAACGTTTACAGCTCAGCAGGATTTCTGAAACTTCTGACTTGTGCAACAAAAAAAGGTTTGTATTGTAGAGTTTTTGGGTCTAGATTCAGTATGTCCTTGTTCTGACTTTCATGATTTTTGCATTAAATTAGATTTCTTGGAATCAGTGTCCTTAAATGTGTGTGTGTGTGTGTGTGGCTGGTTGCACTCAGTGCAGATTCTTTATTTAATGGCAGATCTTTGTTTATGTTCAGCTTTGGTTTATCTTGATCATGTGACTGAGCATTACGAGTTCAGTAAAATAAATAGTAATAATAATATTGTTGTATAGTATAAATGGTTTTTGTCATGGAAACTGTGTGAGGTAGCTTTTCATACCAAGCTCCTAACATAATAAATTACACAATTTTTTATATATAATTGAAAACATTTTTTTACTGAACTATTAATCCTTTTCTTCACTCGTATCTTTCTTCATAGCGGTTTCTTTGATAAAGTGTCTTAATCTTTGAAAGTATAATCTGATATGTTTGGACAAACAGGAGATGACTGCACTCAACCTTTGTCACAGACCTTTGCAGGGGTAATTAGCTGCTGAAATATTGATAGAGGTGTGTGCATGAGTGTTTGGAAGAGGGAAGTATTTTTCATGTTCATCCATTATCCTTGTATTTATTGGAATGTGATGATAATGTTTCACTTTTTCATTGTGGTGCAGTTTTTATGGCCTTTTCAAATAGTGAATAAATAGGTCATAGAGGAGAAACAAGGAGAGATACTTGGAGAAAGAAAGACAAATTTGTTTTTTTGGCTATTTTTAGCTGCTGCAGTTAATTATTGGTTGTTCCATACAAAGTACGACACTTACCTCCTGCTACCTTACAATCATTTTATAATTAGCAGTAAATGATAATCTAATGATACAGTCACCCTTTAACTGTCACTGATGGAAGGTTGTATTTGGTTTTTCAGCTGCAGGACATGAGCACCTTGCAGTCAATGATTCAACCACAAACTTATCTGCACGGTAGAGCAGCTGGTAGCTCTGTTGACTTCCAGCAAGACAGTCCTGAGTTTGAAACCATGCTGGGACCTTTCTGCATGAAGTTAGCATGTTCTCTCCATGCATATGTGGTTTTTTCAGAGGGCTCTGGTTTCTTCCCACAGACAGGTGTGATAGGTTATTTGGCAACTTCATATTGGTGTGATTGGTTGTCTGTTTTCATGTGTGAACTGCTGACCTGTCCAGGTGTAGCCCCGCCTTTCACACAATGACTGAATGAGACAGACACCGGGTCCTCACGACCCTGAACAGGAAAAACCGAGTAAAGAAATGACCTGTCTGTCCATAAATATCTGTGATTGTTTAACATACTGCATAAAGATTTGGACAAATTAATTAATTTTTAGGATGCCATGTTGAAGTCATAGGAATGTTTGACATAAAAAAATCTTCATAATAAAAACAGTTTAAGGATTTATAAATCATCTGTTTACAAAATGAAATGAACATTAACTCATCTGGTTTTGGTTTGAATTAAAATAAAACACGTTGGACCTGTGATGAACTTGCGACCTTGTATAACCCCGCCTCTCTCATGTTGACTGGGATCATAGACATGATCAAGCCTGTTAATGTCGCATTCATTTAATTCAGGTGTGTTGAAGCAGTGTAAGCTTTTTTAGTTTTCTTATGACTCACAAAGTCACTTAAACTATCTGTAAGAAGGCAAATATCCTCTTCTCCAAAGCTTAAAGGAAAGTAACGGAACAAGTCTTGTTCTATTAGACACTAAACTATGAATCAGTTCAGAGCTGTTTCTGAAATTAATTTAAATAAATGTGTGTGAACAGTAAATATAAAATTTTTCTTTCTTACGTGGAAACCACACTGGGTTGTTTCCATCTTTCATCTGTGTTCTTATTTTAAAATAGATTCATGAAATGAACATGATGATTTACATATGTTCTTTAGTTTATGAATTTTTTATCCACATAATTCCATCAATACTTCATGCAAAGCAATGAGGTATTAAAATTTGAACCTAAATTCTGTTTGTGTGTTAGATGCAGCTGAAGCTGGTTCACGTATCAAAGAGAAGCATGAACACAACAGGTAATGAGGTCGGGGTGTCACAGCTGTCATGCATCAAAAAGTCAAAGGATCAAACGTCACACAGTCATGAACAGAGGTTAAATAATTCACCAGGCTGTGAGCTCATACACGACCACATCCAGACAATCGAGAGCGTGTGTTTACATAAGTGTGTGACACAATAAAGGAGACAACATGATGTGTCAAACCTCTGATAGAGTAATCTGCATAGCGTTTTAATTTATCTAATATTTAAGTGATTGAAGACTGTGAGAGGAAGTTTTGTACTATTTTCTGTTGTTTACAGACCCATCAGAGAGCACAATCCAGTTTTGATGAAAGTTGATGCAATAAGTAAAAATAAATGGTAACATTTAAAGCAAATTATATTGTTCTGTTTATTATAATTACAAAGCCAACATTTTAAATGTTGAGATAAAAAAATATATTGTTTAATAATGTAACATGCTGCAATTTTGCAAAGTTGTGAGATATTATTCATTCTATGAATCTTTTATTAAGATGCATTATAACCTGCGATTTTTTTAACTACAGGTTAAATAAACATTTTCTGTCTTTTACTGTGAAGGACTTGTCATTCACTCAGTAAGTAAACTCAATAATACAGAGCTGCAATACATCTAATAAAAAGCTCCCAAGCCTGTGTTGATTACAGGAGGTGTGTCCTGCATCGTTTTTCTGATTATCACGTGACTAAAGACAAGCGAGGCCTGTTTATCTAAACTCACATGGCTATATTGACATATTTAGAAGCAAATGGGCAATTCTGTTTCTGCATACCTGGATTACTGAATGACAGATCAGCTGATCACAGATGAGCAACAGGTGTGAGGAGTTGAGGTAGGCAAGATGTAACAAACAACCAAAGTAAAACCTGACAATAAAAAACAAAACCTCAAATAAGAAACTGTGTAAATTTAAGTACAACAGACCAATTTAACACCCAACACACTGATAGATTTTGTTTACCGTTAAAATGCATAAAAAGTAAAACATATTTACATTAACAGTAACCTGTTTTTTTTACAGTTGAAGGCTCTTCAGGCTGCTGATGTCCAATTAGAAGGACAGAAACTAGAAACATGGTCATTTTACAGCAGGTAAGCACAAACACATACACAAACAGCTGAATTTAGTTTTTAATTGTCTGTCAGCTGTGTAACCTCGTTTGTTCTGTTCAAATCAACATTCGTTCCTGTTTTATGATCCAAAACAGACAAGATGCTAAATTCATTTGTATCTGTGTAAAAGCCTGTTTTTAGCCTCTGAGAGACTCAGTAACTCCAAGCTGAACTCGTCTCCCTTTCTGATCGACTAATGAGCTCTGACATCATTTTCTCTGCTGTGGAGGGACAAGTGGGTCGAACCAATAAATCAGACAATCTCTCACACATCAGTTTTACTGGTTCTTACTGTGAATCTTTGTTCCATCATTTCAACTTCCAACCCGGTGAAATCAGACTGCAAAAGAAAATGTTTGAGTTGAACTTCATCTGGAAACTGGATTTTTATTATGAGCAGAACCTTTTAACTGCTGGTGTTGTGGAAATTTTGGATGCTGATAAATTTGGAAGATTTTTGTCTTTGGATTTCTACTTTTTTGTGTGAAATCTTTAGGACACGAATCAGCCTGTTAAAATACTTCCGTTTTTCAAATCACTTTTCAATTGATGTGTAGATTTTTGTTATGAAAGGATGACAATGAAAATGAACCAGAAAGGAAATGATTGGTCACTGGAGGGCTGGGATCCGAACATTCGCCGCCTCAGTTATAGATACAACGCGCTCATCAAGGTAAACTCTGACCCACCTCACAGAATGAAAGGCTTAGATTAGTAAACAGGAAGTAGTGAATCCCATATGTTTATTAAACAGTGTTTGTTTAGCAACATCTGGAAAAGCACGTGATTTTTTTTAATTTAACAAATTATCATCAAAATAATGTTAAAAAAAATTAATCTTATAATTTTAAAGGAAATTTGTCATAAAACTGCCAGTCAGATTATTTTTTCAGCTCAGTATTAGCATTATATCATTATTTCAAATAAGTATTAACATTTAAATTAAAAGAAAATATAAACTGTGAGTTTAACGTGGCCTTTCAAAGTAAAGTTAGTCTGTGGATTATTTAACACAATGCAGCACAAACTTCGCTCAACACTGTCTCAATGCAACAATTAATTATCCTTCAGTGGATTATAGTTCAGGTAAAACTCGTGTACAACCAGACTTCACAAGACTTTCAGGAAACACTTAATATATTGCAAATCTGGTGTTTAATCTGGTGACAATCTTAATCATGCAGATTGTCTTTATGAAAGGCTGATTGTTTCCTGTTAAAATTCCTCTCTAATGAAGACCTCTCAGCCTCATTTACGGGACAGAACACAAAAAGAACAGAACTGTGCACGTGTGTGCGCGTGTGAACAAGCAGTCAACAAAAATCTGCTGTCCAACTCTTTTTCACAAGAACAACCCATTTCCTGTTCTCTTTGGAGAAAAGCAACTGGGCTGACATGATACATTTTTGTATGTTAGTGCAGAACTTAAATATTTTAAACACAATGTTTTGATTGTTATTGAAGGAAATCTGCATGATCACCAGCAGAGGGCAGACTCGTACCTACACAAACATTCCACAGTCTGGTACATGAACTGAACATGTACAAAAAACTCTTTATGTTGTGGTGAGATACAACCGAATTATAACGACTTTGACTGTAATTTGAAATTTCATGACAACATTATCAAATGACAACAGTAACAATAATATTCATTCTAAAAATATACAACAGCTAAAAGATCTTTATTAAAAAGTTTCCCCTAAATTCTATGTGATATCATATTGTTTAAATATTTACTTGAATCTGCACAAATACACATTTTAGTAACATGCTGTGTGCTTTATGTTATTCTGTTTAATGTATCCAGGTTTTTCAAAGGAATTTCCATTTTGGAAATTAAAAACTTTAACAAAAGATATTTGTATTAAATTGGTAAATTATTGTGTTTCAGTATCACAACGTCTGTTGTTTTTTGGTACAAAACTATTCAATTTATTACACGACATGCCCTTTTAAGGTTTCAGGAAAAGGTCATTCTGCCACATGAGTAACTTTTGATACTTTGCCACATATTTATTTATGACTAGGATTATTGTATCAGTTCTTTGTGGGGGTAAAATAGAAACAACATGTTATTATGTATGTTTACTGAAGCAGAAAGAACAGCCATTCTGTGTTTTTATTGCTAAGTTTATTCAAGGACAAGTACGAGCACAATTATCTTGTCACTATATTTCACTCTATGACCTTTGATCTGTTATGTGATCTATTTAAATGCAAATTAGATAAACTAGGGCCACGTTTACCACACAGATTTCTGATTAACAGCTTTCTTGTCGCTGACCTTCACATTAATGATAAATAGAAAAATATTCAGCTGTTTTATTGTCCAGAGATAATTCTAACGTTTCATTTAGAGGCTGTTTCTTTGCAACCTGCCCAAAATGTTTTGGAATTCCTTCATACAATATAAAAGCCAGCAACACTTTTTTTTTTTACAAGTTATGAACACCAACAAAAGTTAAATTAAAACAAAACCAAGTGAAGAAATGTAAAAATAATAATAATAATTTGTTTCATAATTTTACTGATAATTTGTGACTCACCAAAAATTGTTTATGGAAAAATCAGCATTTTTTAAAATTTCTGATCAGAAATCAAAGTTCAAACTAATAACTTAATGGGGAGCTGGAGGCTTCCTGGATCTTTCCTCTCAGGAGTTACGTTAGCAGCTGCAAGTAAATACTAGGCCTGAATAATTTACCTGAAGAGAGAGATAATGTGAACAGAGACACTCACGCACTGCAGGCAGCTTTGAAATGACATCACAGCTGAAGGCACACCAACACTCAGGCTTGTCTCAGTGATGTTTATCCAAAAGAAAAAACTATCAGTTTTGTGTGTCCTGAGTTGCAATTAAACTCAGGGATGTAAAAAAAATGCGAAAATGTGGACAATAAGTCAAATTTCTCACCCAAAAAAGATCTGATACCAGATATAGCAGAATTCATTTTTAAAAATATGTTTGATTTTAATTTAATTACATGTAATTACCTTTTTTGTAATTATATATTTTTTAGCTCTTGATGTTGAAAATAAACGTGTTTGAGTGAATCCACCAGTGGTTGTTTCCATTTGCTCTGATGTCTAATTAAATCTCCTGAAGTTTTATTCATTTTGCAACTTTTTATAAACAATTTCTATACAAACTTTTCCTGACTGTGAAAAACTTCATTTAAAAATCTGTCAACTGCATGGTGGGGATGAGAGAATACACTCATGAAAGGCTCTGAAACTGGATGAATAATTTATTTTGGTCTTTACTGGTAGTTTTTTTTAAAGTTTGGAGTTGTCAAAGTGATCTCAGTTTGGAGAAACATGGAGAAATTTAAGCAAACAGGATCCATTTGATAACATTTCTGCCAACTAAACCAACTAAATTTTCAAGTTTTCAAAATGTTTGAACAAACATTTTTCAGATTTATGTATTTTATTTCACTTCACTTGTGTGTGAAAAAGTTGATGCTGTTTTCTCAGTTGAAAAATGTTTACATGTTTGCTGTGTTGCTGCTGAAACATCAGGACGGATCAAACAAGAAGTTTACTTTTCACTTTTATAAGAGTACTAGCTTGTTAGCGAGACTTGTCTGACTTTTGCGCCCCACCACCCAAGATGTTTAAATTATTAAATATTTCTATAAAAAAAAATTCATTATTTATCTTTGTCATTCTGTAATTTAACTTTAGTGGAGGAACAAACTGCTCACAGTAAAAGCCTGTTGGCTGCAGTGTTTCCATGAGTTTCACATGCAAATCCCCTTCACATCAGTACTATAAAACCCACCTGACATGAGCACCAACAAAAGCGACATGATGAGAAAATAGGATCAGAAAAAGACATTTAAAAAAGGGTAGAGACACAGACACTCCACAGATCCTCCCTGCTGAATAATTCACCACGTGGTTTCTGATAGTTCAGCGTTCATCCTGCTGTGTGTGTGTCTGCACGTGTCAGAGTGTAACAGGTGCTTGGTGGTGTCATGTTCAGGTGGCTCAGTTTGCCAGACGGAGTTTTAGCTTAATTAAACAGACATATATGTAACACAAACTCCAACAACTAGTCATCATTACACACACACACACACACACACACACACACACACACACACACACACACACACACACACACACACACACAAGTGTGTTTTGGTATCCTTATGGGGACCGTCCATTGACTTCCATTGATTTTAGTAACTAGATTTATACCTAACCCAAACCCTTTTACTAACCTTAACCATTACTGATCTATAACTAACCCTAAGACTAACTAAAACTCTATTCACACCATACCTATAAACCTAACCCCTAACCCTAAAAAGGGGAGTCCCCCTTATGGGGACCAGGCTTCGGTCCCCACAAGAACCCTCGGACCCCAGAAAGATAGTAAAAGTCAGGAAACTGGTCCCCAGGAGGTCAGAAATACAAACCCACACACACACACACACACACACACACACACACACACACACACACACAAGTGTGTTTTGGTATCCTTATGGGGACCGTCCATTGACTTCCATTGATTTTAGTAACTAGATTTATACCTAACCCAAACCCTTTTACTAACCTTAACCATTACTGATCTATAACTAACCCTAAGACTAACTAAAACTCTATTCACACCATACCTATAAACCTAACCCCTAACCCTAAAAAGGGGAGTCCCCCTTATGGGGACCAGGCTTCGGTCCCCACAAGAACCCTCGGACCCCAGAAAGATAGTAAAAGTCAGGAAACTGGTCCCCAGGAGGTCAGAAATACAAACCCACACACACACACACACACACACACACACACACACACACACACACACACACACAAGTGTGTTTTGGTATCCTTATGGGGACCGTCCATTGACTTCCATTGATTTTAGTAACTAGATTTATACCTAACCCAAACCCTTTTACTAACCTTAACCATTACTGATCTATAACTAACCCTAAGACTAACTAAAACTCTATTCACACCATACCTATAAACCTAACCCCTAACCCTAAAAAGGGGAGTCCCCCTTATGGGGACCAGGCTTCGGTCCCCACAAGAACCCTCGGACCCCAGAAAGATAGTAAAAGTCAGGAAACTGGTCCCCAGGAGGTCAGAAATACAAACCCACACACACACACACACACACACACACACACACACACACACACAAGTGTGTTTTGGTATCCTTATGGGGACCGTCCATTGACTTCCATTGATTTTAGTAACTAGATTTATACCTAACCCAAACCCTTTTACTAACCTTAACCATTACTGATCTATAACTAACCCTAAGACTAACTAAAACTCTATTCACACCATACCTATAAACCTAACCCCTAACCCTAAAAAGGGGAGTCCCCCTTATGGGGACCAGGCTTCGGTCCCCACAAGAACCCTCGGACCCCAGAAAGATAGTAAAAGTCAGGAAACTGGTCCCCAGGAGGTCAGAAATACAAACCCACACACACACACACACACACACACACACACACACACACACACACACACACACACAGTAACACATCTATCCAGAGTCATCAGCACACATCTCGCAGTGCACACATCCGTGTTTCTCCCAATTCTCCAGACAAATATTGGGGGAGGAAAAAACACAGAAACATTTTTTTATTTCAAAAAGGATATTTATGAGCTAAATGTGTAAATATTACAGCAATACAGTAATGAACAACAAATACTGAAAGTCACTTTTACATTGGTGATAAAGAAAAAAGAGGCACAGTTTGGAAACTGGGATTATTTGTACCAGAGTTAGAGTTACTTCAGTTTTCCAAAGTAAAAAATGCTAATTTAGGGTCTCCATGAAACTTTTCTAAAAATTTAATTCATGGACATGTTCACCAACAAAGAGACTGTGATGAAATGTTTAAGAAAACAAATATGTCTGATGTGACTCAGTCCAAACTCTCCATGGATTTTATTTCCATCAAACTGAGGACTCGAGGCTCCAAATGTAGTTTAGTTTTGACTGACAGGCTTAAATTGCTTTGTGTTTCTTTTGCAAGCTATGAGGTAGAATGCACAGTGTAGCTATATAAAATTAATTTACTTCTAAAATCTGTTTATTCAGAAGCCAAATACTTAATTTAATGTGAAAATTCTAACCAAATTAACTTGAAAATCAAATATATCAATAAAAAAGTAATTTCCTTAAAGTCTGGGGTTTTTTTTCAGTAAAACTAAACTAACTGTAAATTCATGCAGAGTCTAGGATCAGGTCAATTTAATTCAGCTAGAACATTTTATTATCAAGGTGGACAGTGAATGTTTTCGTAGCCAGATTAATGAGGATATTCTTCACTTTGTGATTGTGTCTCATTCTTTGATTTATTTAGAGACAACAATGTAAAAACCTAATGACATTGAACTCATCTTCTCTCATTGTTTTCTCTTTATAATGCTGCAGTTCTCTTGTTTGATGAGCTTCTAATCTAAATTAAAAATATTTTACCAAAACTACACTTTCCAAATATGTTACATCTGGGGTTCCCTTTAGTATTTTGACTGCAATACAACCTGTAACTTTAATGTCACTCAACACCAGATGACACACCTGAGGAGGAAGTGACATCTTGTTGCCATTGGCAACATGAGAGGTTGTTAGAGAGGGAGGGGGGATTCACAGAGTGGTTGAGTTTGAAACAGAGAGAGCAAGATTGCAAGAGGATGATCCCGAAATGTTTCTGCCGTGAAGACTTTGAAAACATCTAAAACTTCCATTTTGGCTGGTTTAATCTTTTTTCGTGGTTTCTATAGATGTTTTTCAGAAGAAACAAGAAATTTGAAGAAAACCAAAAGTAAAAAACCAGGATGTACCTTTTATTGTGAAACCTCTAGATTCTAAAATATCAACTACTGAAGTTTTTTTTCAGTTTTTTTCCTCCATTTTTTAAAAAAGATGCCAAAGATTATGAACAACTGACAAGTGACTGTGATCTACAGAAGTTGAACATATGATGAACTGAGCCTGATGAACCACAAACAATCTAATTGCCTGAAGTTTGATGACATCAATACATGTCAAACGCTACACTTCCTTGTGTTTACAAAGAAGATATACGATAATCGGAGTATCAGAGATTATCAGATTATTTCACACATTTTCTGTGGATCAGGATATTTTTCATTTCCATTTGGAAAACAAGACTGTTCATACCAGATATCATTCTTGTGCATGTTTTTGAGTTTGTACTGTGCGTGTAAAGATGTATAAACGTCGGGATTATGTGGAACTCTACGAGAAGGAGCAGGCAAAATGGGCACTTGTACGCAACGTCAATACTGTGATGAAACACACTACATTGATGCCGGTATGTTGCAAATGTGTGTTCTTGTTTTTATTACCTCATTAAGACACTTTCTGGTATAAAATCTGTGCTTTTCTGGACTTAGCACCACTTACAGGGATCTGAGTGTGTTTGTTTTTGTGTCTAACAAGTGAAAGTAAAAGAAATGATGATCTAATATTGTGCAGTGTTCAAATATTTACACATTGTTTTTCTTCCCAGTTTGAGCAAACTATTGCATTTATACATCTGAGAACTGTATTAAATGTTCAACTGTATTAAATTTAAACTGTATTAAATTTAAACTGTATTAAATGTATGTTTGTGAAAAAAACATGCACAGATATTCATTTGGTCATAATTTCAAACTTGTCAGGGATTTTATTTTGAAATATTGTGATTTTAGGATAAGTGTTTTTTTTTTTTTTTGTTTTCTGTGATCACAGTTAATGGATAAAGTCTCCATAACATTCATGTCCAGTAGGTTTGAAGAGAGATAAATTCAGGACTTGTCTGTGTTTGTACTATAAACTTAGTAAACAACAGGAGTCTTTTTATTTAATTCATAGAGGTAATGAAAGTTTAAGTCTTTGTGATTCAAGAAATGAATAAAAAATATTAATTCCAAATATGGAATCTAAATAATAACACCTATTAGTCACATCTCACTCCTGTTAAAGATTCTCCTTTTGATTTCTCACTTCAATGGCTGTTTAATGTTAATTTTAAAAAGTTTTTTCTAAGATGCCTGAGTATTTTCTTAAATCAAGGCCATGATCTCACTTGTAATGCTGATTGTGTTTTGATTTGGTTTCTGTGCAGGGTGATTATGTTTGGTTGGACCTGAAGACTGGTCGGGAGTTTGAAGTTCCAGTCGGTGCGGTGGTCAAGCTGTGTGATTCAGGACAGATCCAGGTGGTTGATGATGAAGGAAATGTAAGTAATGAAACTTAGTATTTTGTAATTTTTCACATATAAAGTGTTTCATTCAGTCTTGTTGCTGGGAGCTTCTCAAATCATCTCTACAGACTTAATATAGTTGGAACTATCCTGAACCTCCACTATTATATGATGATTTCACAAGTTAAAATCTAAAACCAGTTTTTACTCCATTAATCATTCAGAATTAACACGATTCTAATCAAGGCAGAGAAAGTTTTTTCTGCAATATTTTCAGTAACATCTGTTAATACAAAGATCAATGAGTTCAAATTTACTCATGCTGTGTCTGAATCTCAAACCTTCATAGAGTTGTTTTGGATCAAGATTGTCCTAAAATTCCACACATTTCTTTCCTGTCAGGAGCACTGGATCTCCCCACAGAATGCTACCAACATTAAACCAATGCATCCCACCTCCATCCACGGCGTGGAGGACATGATCCGTCTTGGAGACCTCAATGAAGCTGGTATCCTCCGCAACCTGCTCATCAGATACAGAGAAAAACTTATATATGTGAGTGTCACCTCTAAAACACAGCAACCTGAAAATCAAATACAGGTAAAATAAAGTTGTGTAAAACAGCAGAATCTGACACTTACTGAAAGGAAACAGAGTCCAGGTACTGGGACAGGTGAATAATGAATGAGAACCAGGTGAGCTGATAGGAAACAGGTGTGAGAAACTACAAGAAGGAAGACTTATTGATCAATGGCAACAAAATAACTACTCACGTGTGTGGGTTTTTTGTTTAAGCAGTGTGCAGTATTTCCATTGTTCCAGTATGTGAAAAAAATGTTTGTTTTACTTAAACTCATTAATGTTTGCCTCACTGGTTCTTTTTCCTTTTTTAGCCTTTTTCAGGGTCTTCTTTATCTTTCAGTGTTACAGGACATGTTCTCGTTTGTCCACGTGCTATCACCTCATGCTTATTCCTCTCTTCTATCCTACTTGTTATCATTTTTTTCCAACCTGATTCTTCTGAAGACAAACTGTGGTGGGAGGGTAAGTGAGTTGTTGGATGTTCAGCATGGCTGCCCAAAGAAACAGATTCAGTTTAAAAAGTGATGTTTATTTATTTTTAATCACTTTTAGTTCAACACATGCATGAATGAAACCAAAGCACAGTGGCATGCAACGTATGTGCAACTGAACTGTGTTTGTAAATTACACGTCTCAGAAACCTGAAGCTGATGGTTGTATGTTGGTTGGTTACTTTTCTGACTTGTTTTATGGTGGAAGGTGCCGTGTTCTTGCAGGACGAGTCACAAAGCTTTATTAGACAGACTCAGAAGCCTTTATTAGGCTCACCGGTAACCAAATTCAACACGGCAGCCTGAGTGCATGTTAATTTGTTTCCAACATGGCCGTTCGTTCTCTTGTGGTGAATACTGATACAGTCTCATTGTCATTCTTCAACATCTGAGACCTGTGTGATCTCATCTACAACCTCTCTCTCTCTCTCCCTTCAAAAAGCAACAAAAAGTCTGATGTCATCAATTGATCTTACAACTAACTTGTTCTTAAAATATTACAATTTAGCTGACTTGTTTACAAAATTTGGTTATAGCTTCTATAAATCTTTACTTTCCTTTGTTAGCAGTGATATTTTTGTTCTCAAAACCACTTTTTTTAGGTTTCAAAAGTTAAAGCATTGCTGTGCTGCAGTAACTGACACATGTAAATCTATCTGCAGGCACTAAACAGGGTTGGAGAAGTGAAGGATTTCCCCTGCTGGAATTTGACATAAATAAATTAATTTGCAAAAACATACTTCTTTTGCCCTTTTGCTGACCTCTCTATTTAAAAGTTTACTGGCAGGAAATCAATTAAACTATCACTAATTAAGATCCTCTTCGTCTCCTGAGCTCAGACATATACAGGATCCATTCTGGTGGCTGTTAATCCATACCAGCTGCTGCCCATCTACTCAGCTGACCAGATCCGCCTCTACACCAACAAGAAGATCGGAGAAATGCCGCCTCATATCTTTGCTATTGCTGACAACTGTTACTTCAACATGCAGAGGAACAACCGAGACCAGTGTTGCATCATCAGGTGAGAAATGTTGTCAGTCAAAATGTCCAAATCTGCAACAAGCCCTTAACTTTAAACACACAGATTAATGTGCAGATTGCTCCATACTGTACAACCTCTATCACTTTATGATCATTTATTTAGTAATAATGCTTGTGAAACTCATAATGTATCAACAACCCTCTCAAAGCTGATAAAAAAAAAGATAATCAGTGTGACATATATTAAACAGAAGCAGGTGGAAACACGTAAACAGCAGATCTGATTTTGAGAGGAAGAAAACAGGGACAGTGATTACTGACAAGAAAAAAACAAAATAAGTCTAAAAGTTAAGAAACTAAACAACAAAAATAAACTAAAAATAAAAATCTTACTTCAACACTGTAATATCATGAAACCCGTTTCTTTTAGAAAAACTTAAACTGTGTTCTGATTTTAATTAAATCTTTATTTGTTCATGTTTCAAGAACAAAAACTTGCATGTCAACAAATACAAACATGCAGAAAAAAACTATCTGAGATTAAATGTGATGCAAGAAATGTAATTATATAAAATCTGAATCATATGGAACTTGATTTCATTCTGGAAGACAGTATATAGTCCTCTTCTTGACTTTTGTCTTAATAAAAACATGAATCCTGCATTATTACACAATCAGGGTAGAGGAAGTAGACAAGTTGAGAAACATGATTTATCATTTTTACTTACAACAAGGTTAGGGTTCATAAATACGCTGCAAACCTTGTTATGTATTTGATCATTTTATGTTTTTCTACATATCTCTGATGGACGGACTTCACAGCGGAGAGTCCGGAGCAGGAAAAACAGAAAGTACTAAACTGATCCTGCAGTTTCTGGCAGCCATCAGTGGTCAGCACTCCTGGATAGAGCAACAGGTTCTGGAAGCCAACCCAATACTCGAGGGTGGGGACAATGTGTACATTTATACAAATGGAAGAAAATAAAACTATGAGGACCAAAACTAGCTAAACAAACTGTTTTCACTAACAGTGATATAACGCATGAGGATCTCTGCATTTTTATTTCATTAATTCTGGTTTCTGTCATTTCTCTTCCAGCCTTTGGCAATGCAAAAACAATCCGTAATGACAACTCATCACGTTTTGGAAAATACATTGACATCCACTTCAACAAAAGAGGCGCCATAGAGGGAGCCAAGATAGAACAATACCTGCTGGAGAAATCCAGAGTCTGCCGACAGGTACGACAACACAACCTCAAAAACTCTGACATTTCATTTAAAATATAAAACAGCAACATGTTTCTGTTGGTAAAGTCCTTAAAATATCTTAGAATAAATATATAAACAGATCTGCTTAAATTAAAACTGCTACTACATAAATTTACAAGTCTTCATGTTGTAAATAAAATGTTACAGGAATTGGGTCATTGTTAGATTAAAGAAATGCTGTGAGGAAATCTGCTGGATATAAAAGTAATTATTTAGTTTGTTTTTTCACTTTTCAGGCACATGATGAGAGAAACTATCACATCTTCTACTGCATGCTGAAGGGCATGACTGCAGATGAGAAGAAGAAACTGGGACTGAGCAAAGCCACCGACTACACCTACCTGACCATAGTGAGTGTTGTCTCATCCTAAACTCAGCTGTTATGATATTATTATTATGTTATTGACAAGTGAGGATGAACCTCCCAACAAAAAATACATTTACACAAATTATAAAGGTTATTAGTTAAAAGATTAATTTCACCAATTCATCAGCATCAGTTTGATTTCACTTTTATTATAACTGATAATAAAAGAGTTCTGAGTGTTTCTTGACCGAGTCAGCAGCTCTTTTCTGTAATGTTCTTTTCTTGGGTACTTCAGGGTAAATGTACTGTTTGTGACGGCCGAGACGATATGAAAGAATACTCCAACATCCGCTCTGCGATGAAGGTGCTCATGAATTTAAAGCCTGTATCTGATTAAATGAACTTCTTGTAGAAAAGATTCTGATAAATGTTTTTCTCTTTGGTAGGTGTTGATGTTCACAGACAAAGAGAACTGGGAGATTTCTAAACTACTGGCTGCCATATTACATATGGGAAACCTCCGATATGAACGTGAGCTAAAAATGTTTCTAATGAAGGAAATCAGACACTTTATAACACATAAATAATATTTAAAGTAGCTGTTGTGTGTTCTCCATTTTCCTTGAACTGTTTCTTTATCTCTGCGCTGCCAGATGAGAAAACAAGTCTTTATTTTGTCTTTTGGGAGTTATGAGATTGTTTTGCTTGTTTAATGAGGTGAAGCGTCATTTTGACTGCTAAATTTAAACTGATCTAAGTTAGAGGAACAACATCCATCTTCACTAAAAGAGTTAGTATTAAACCATCAGTTTTTAACTCATTTCTATGTAAATCTATTGGTATATGTATTCCCACAGTGTTATTAGCTTGTATTGCTAATCGGCATCGGTTTCAGATTGTAAGTGATATACAGTAAATTTGGGTCTGGCATCATTTCTAGATCCAAATGTAGTTTTGTTCTGCACATTGACGTGCAACGCGCGGGGGCGTTCGATGTCAGGGCCAATGAGAGACAAGTGGTTTCATACATTCTTTTAGATGAGCAGTTTCTTATTAATATTCACTGTCACTTTCTTTTCTGTGATGTTTGGAAAACAGGAAGTACAACTTATCATGAAAGTTTGATATTTGTTCTCCATGAATCACCTTTAATTCCACTTGTATGAAAGTTTTCACAAAATCTTTTTGTTCATTTACAGTTTTTGCTTTAATCCTCATTTAAATTAAGTCCTTTTTTTTATCGTCCTTTTTATGTAAAAAAGAATATAAATTTAAACTCTATGAAACTTTGCAGCTCGAACATATGACAACTTGGATGCTTGTGAGGTTGTTGGCAGCCCTCATCTCACCACTTCTGCCACACTGCTCGAGGTGAAACACACTTCCACAAAAAGTCATTCATTTGTTTCAGGTGTAGCCGAATGGGACACACTTTTATCACACGATACTGATGACCTGCAGCTGACACTGTGGATTTGTGTTTGTGTGTGGCCGGTAGGTGGATGGTAAAGATGTGATGAACTGTTTAACCAGTCGAACACTGATCACCAGGGGAGAGACAGTCTCCACCCCCCTCAGCATGGATCAAGCTCTCGATGTGCGAGATGCTTTTGTTAAGGTACAAATTCTGAAAATAAAATTCTCGATGATTTCCATAACAAAACGTTTTAACCCTAAGAAAGGATCTTAAAACGAATGATTGTTTGTTTGTGTTTAGGGAATTTACGGGCGTTTGTTTGTTTGGATTGTGGAGAAGATCAACGCAGCCATTTATAAACCTTCATCTTCACATCCCAAATCTCTCAGACGTTCCATTGGACTGCTGGACATCTTTGGCTTTGAGAATTTTGCTGTTAACAGGTAAAAACCCAGAATCTCACATGTTTTATTTAGTCTGCAGCAAATGTTTCAGCTATGCTGCAGGATAGAAAATAAAGAATAACAAGAACTACTAAAACATAAATTCAAAAGTTTCTACTGCTGTTAAAACTCTATTCTGTTGTTGCCTTTTTATATTTTCATTTCTTTTTTGTTTCATCTTGTTCTGTTGTCATGCTACTGTTTACTAACTGTGTGTAAATCATGTACTTTCGTATATTTTAGCTATTTTCTTCTGACAGTTATAAAGATCTGTTACTGTATAAAATGTACAATAATAAAGTAAAATAATTTGACCCTTAAATCTTTCTAAGGACATAATTAATCATATTCTACAGTACTTCTGAATTTATTGTATTGAAATCCAGTTAAAGAGATTTTCTTTTCTTTCTTCTCATCCTGCTTCCTGCAGCTTCGAGCAGCTGTGTATCAACTTTGCCAACGAGAACCTGCAGCAGTTCTTCGTCCGTCACGTCTTCAAGCTGGAACAGGAGGAGTACAACCTGGAAAACATCAACTGGCAGCACATCGAGTTCACCGACAACCAGGACGCTCTGGACATGATCGCCATCAAACCCATGAACATCATCTCTCTTATTGACGAGGAGAGCAAGTTCCCGAAGGTATGATGGGACTTTGTGTGGATCGAAACGTGTGAATCTAAACTTTAGATAAATATTGATCTGTTAGGATTGTTTATGAAGAAGCTGTTTTCATAAGAAAAGGTTTGAAATTGCTGAAAGTTACATCTGCACCAACAAACAGACACACAAAGAGAGATCAGCAGGTGAACATCATTCAGCCAAACAAGCCAAAACTGTTAAAAGTTGTTCAAATTGGCATTTTAATGAAACACAAATAAATAAATAAATCCCAATATTCCAGTGTTGGAAATGTCATATTCCAGCCAAACAAACAGAGCTGGATTACACTGTAATAACAGGAAATGTTTCTTTGTTTTTGTGTCCCACAGGGCACAGACACCACGATGCTAAACAAGCTCAACTTCCAGCACAAAGTCAACACAAACTACATCCCACCGAAGAACAACCACGAGACTCAGTTTGGCATCCAGCACTTCGCTGGAGTCGTTTTCTATGAAACAAGAGGTCAGAATGTCCTCTACCACTTTAAGCTCATTCACTGGTTGGGGGGGGGGGGGGG